>JBCAUG010066603.1:0-22940 GCA_038406175.1 Haplosyllis leylae | reverse complement strand
GTTGTCAGAAAAGAGAAGTACTACCCAAAGAAGCAAAGTCCACTATACCCCAAATACCAGCAGAAGGTGCAGCCACACCTAATTCGTCTAATTAAAAGAATCTTATACAAAATAGCAAAACTCGAACTATTCAGATTCTTTGGAAATAAACGATTAAGGTTTTTTATTCATTTTTTATGAAAAAAGTCCATTAGTTCGTGTTTCTAACATTTCATTTAAAGATTCATTTCCAGAACTTCAAGCATGTGACAGTGTTCCATGTCTGAACAATGGATCCTGCATTGAAGTGAACGATGTGGACTTCGTGTGTGCCTGCAGAGATGGATTTTATGGCATTACCTGCGAACAAAGTAAGTTTTTTCCGTGGATAACAAAATTATATTGTTCATTTTATTCGGAATATGAGCATCAGAAATATATTTGTTACAATATATTTTTACAGGTGACGCAGAAAGTGTTTTCTTTGCCTGTTTTGGTGTGGAATTCGAGAACGAAACTCCTGATGACAGCATTATCCTGTGGGATACAGTCAGGATCAACATCGGCGGACATTACGATATCGCCATAGGAGCTTATACCGCACCATTCGACGGCATATACCAGTTCCAAGTTCAGGTTAGTTGTGAGAAATGTTCTCTAGAATAACAGGAATAGGCAAACGTAATTAATACATTTTTAAAACTAAACCACCTCATCAAAAACTTAAGCATTAGTAGATCTAGGTAGTGAAACCTTCACATGGTGGCTCGTTTGCGGTTCACGCCAGGCATATTATTCACACTTGTTTCAGGAAATTTTAATAAATTCGTTTGATTTTCTGAGGACTGTGTGGTGGCTACTGTCTAGCAGCATTGGCTATGTGCGGATGTTTGTGTAATTGCAGTTGCTTTCACTATCTGCACTCGCAACACACACATCCTCAATGAGTTGCATTCAAATAGAAATTATACAGCTTTTTCTCTTTCGACGGGTCTCAGTCATATCATAGGTGTTGCTTCCACAAAAGGTCTTGTTTTGCACCATGAATCTTCTTTGCTCCGTGGGTTTTGTTCACATCGTGGATCTCGTTCACACCAGGAATGATGTTTGCACTGCAGATGCTATTTGTAAATTGGTGTGTTCACACCATATATAGGTGTTGTTTACATCACAAGGCTTGTTTGCAGCATACATGTTGTTTGCAGAATCGGTCTTGTCCACACCATGACTGGTTTGGGTATTGTTGCTACAATAAGTCCTTTTTTACACACTTTGCATGAGGCCTGCTGCTCATGGTGTTGTTGTCATCCAAACGACAGGTCTTGTTCCATTGGCTCTTCAACAGTTGTGTGGCACAATATAGAAATGTTCGTAGTACTCACAATATTCACAAACAATAGAGTTCACACCCCGCAAAAGTGTCGAAACTACAAAAATAACAAAACTACAATGTACTTCAATCTGAAAATGTACATAAATGTATCCGATTAAATTTCAATGCTGTCTTTTCATTCAAGAAATACAGCAACAACATGGCCTCGCAGTTTTGGTTTATTGTTAATGACGTTCAGTACTCCTACACGTGGCACCTCGATCCAGGTTAGTGTTTCTAGTTTGTCATACACATTCCCTTTCAATGCATTTGATGTTTCTGTTTTCCAAGAAATTGCAAAATGAACGTTTTATGCCAGATACTCCAACCAGACAAATGACAGGAGTTACAACTCTGCAGCTGAATGCTGGTGACAGGGTGCAGGTAAATAGGTTAATTTAACTTCTTTTTACAGGTAAAATGATTAGATACCAACGCAAAAGCAGTTAAGCTTTTGGTACACAGCAGGAATGGGACATAACTGGTTAGACATCTAGTAGTGCATTATGCTCCGCGAAAAATGTTCTAATGAAATAAGTTACTGTACAGATAATGGAACTGAAACCCAAACGATCTTGCAATAATTCACCCTCTGAAAAGTCGTGTTATTAACAGACGTTTTCCTTTTTGAGGTCATGAATGATGCGTCGAACATCACGTACGGAATTGATTCCATTGGTATTAGATCGTGGTTCACGGGACATTTACTTTATCCATTGTAAATGAAGCCACTTGGAAAATAAAAACAATAACTAGAAAATTCATTAAGTTAGCAAATGTATATTTTTCATTTTTGATACAAAGAATTTTAGAAGGAAGTCATTTCATCTAGAATACTGTCAGTCATGGTCAAATCAATACGATTCAAAATGCTTTGGACAAAAGAGCAACTTATTTTGTGAACAGAAGGCGGGATCAAAACGGGAATTTTTTAACACGTAACCATGCTGAGCCATGTATGCTGTGATCCGAAATCATGCCTTTCAAATTGATCTCTTGTCCCTAACGTCTTGATTCGAGGTTGTCAAAAATACACATAGTTCCTATCCAAATGTACATGGAAACATCTACCGCTGTACAAAATTTATATACAAAGCTTTTTCAATGCAAACAACTCTGTCTTCTTTTAAGAGACAAACCTATGTACAAGCTTCGGGATACACTCCATTTCAAAGGAAATTCCAATTATACAAAAGAAGACATTGCCGATCCCTTTTGATGATCGTCCAGCGGAACCCTGTGTCCTGTTGGAGGTGGAGGGGGTGCAGCACGAGGGGCTCCGGGAGGAGGGTTGTCAGGCAGTGCTGGTGGGTATCCTTGTTGGGCGTATTCCATGTGAACCTGTGGAAGACAAGGAATTTAATCCTGTTATGCAACAGTGAGAAGACAAACATACATCAGCATCCTTTGTTAAAAAAATTAATTCTACTATTTTTGCAACAAAAGTCTTGGATCTCTATGTGTTACAAATTTGGTAAAATCGGAAATTGTTACAAATAGTCCAAATATTTAAGAGCAATCATTGCAATATATTCATGGAAAGGCTTCAATTAATTTTAATTGGTAAAAGAGCTAGCAAAACCTTGCAGACTATGCTGCATTTTAAATATAATTTAAAATTTAGAATAAAACAGAGTGATTTACTCTCAGCAAAAGAATAAGAATTATTTATTAAGGAAACAATAAGGATTCGTACTGGCACTGGTCTATAACCAGAGACGGGTGCTCCTGGTGCCGGTGTGAACTTCTCCACTCTGTCCACGTACTGATCACTACCCATTATGTTCAGTGGTTTCTTGATGTCTTCATCTTCACTTTCCGTGTATTCATCGTCAGTGTATTCATCACCAGAATCGGATGGTGTCGGCCCATGTTTATCTCCTTTTCCTTTATATTCGTCATTCAAGGATAGGTCACTATCACTGCAAAAATATAAACAGAAGTCTTTCCAATATCAACGATAACAAGTACCCGAGTAGACTGTAAATTGATCTCTGATTTGTTTATAATTTTGGAAATCTAACATGCTTCCAATTATTAATCTTGGAATTAAAAATTATGAAAAAGAGAAGATACGAACGCCATAGCAAACTGGTCGTTCTCCATGCCTATTTTCATTTGCATGGCTGCCTCCTCTGCCTGAAGAGCTCTTATGTGGTCATCCATTTCCTCTTCTGTTAAGACATATATGGAAATGAATGTTCGATAGACATCAAACTCTTGCAAGTTAAATCAGCATGTAATATGGACTATATATATCATTGAGGAGACATTTGTTGTAAATATTGTACACCAACGCTTCACCTTTTGTGGCCCACCAATTGTCTCGTTGCCTCTTGCCCCAGAGGAAAAGGGCAATGATCAGAATTAGGAGCAACAGGGCAATGAAGATACCATAGAACCATCCAGCTGCTCCTAATGCCACTGCTCCCGGTGCTGAAGAAATCACAGACACAGAATAAGGGTTACTGTCACTGAACATTTTTACTACATTTCTTTGCATTTACGATCCAGTTAAGCAGTGTTGGATAGGAGATCTTTAAACTGAATTATGTTTCATGCACCACTTCACTTTTTGGACTTGGGACGTTTCTTAAATAAATAGAGCATATCTTTGTAATTGAGTTTAAAGATCTCCTGTTCAACACAAATATCTGGTTGGCACAATTTGATAAGCATCAGACTTCTAAATGAGAGACGGTCATTTGCGGGTTCAATTCCCACTGGAGGTAACTCTATATGAAACCTCTCGATGTCAGATTTGTACAGAAATGTCAGATTTGTTGTTTTGTCGAAAGCCTCGAGTGTCTTGGCAAAAAACTTTCTTCTCATACAATCTTATCCCTCACACCGAAAGAAACCTTACCGACACCGAGAGTTACGAACTCCTGCCACTCGGCGGCCGCCTCGTCCTCGGCGCCGTTCTTGCTGACAACTCGGATCTGGTACGCGGTTCCTGAGTGTAGGTTTGGGATGTGCTCATCGTAGTTTAAAATCACATCAGCTGTTGCTTCCCATTGAAAGTAACCTGTACAGATACAACACAGATATAAAATAAAATCTACCTGAGTTTTTCTTTCAGAGACTCTTTCCTTGAGTGGGGAGTCGGAACTTGGTGATATGTTCAAACCATTGAACAATTCAGACATTTTGAAAAGTTCTTATAACTAAAAACAAAACTTCTAATATTGCGTGTTGTGAAGGAAAAGATGCGTTACAAGTTACTCTTGATTCTTACCTCTTGGTCTGTATTGCACATAGAATACACTACCAGGGTTACCAGTTGTGGATGGTTCCCAGGTGACATTAACGTAGGTCTCCCCAACATCTACTATGTCAAAGGTTGGTGGACTCGGAGCTGAAAGGAATATGGGGTCACTGCAACATTTCTAGTCTGATATTCAACTGTAAATATTTCTAGATCTTCGAAATTTAATTTAATTTAGTTTGATCTCGCGATTATTTACATTAAAAATTTAAGTCATTAGGAGATTTCTTTTGAATTAAGAGGCCAAAATCACATAGAAACAGGCCAATTGAATTCCCTGTTTCACACCTTTGCAGATTTAGTGAATAGGGGTTGTAGAATGGCAGACCACTGATTGGCTTAGGCGTAATTCCCAATTGTCTCCCATTGAAAATGTACTTACGTCCGGGAGGTGCAGTGAAGGCATCTAAAAATATTGGTTCTCCCTTCCCCTGAGCTGTGGCAGCCGCTAGGTGTACTCGATAGTTAGTCTCTGGCAGCAATCCCGTTAATTTTGCATCCAAAACCTCTGGATCGTTCAGAATTTCTCTGTACTGAAGTCTTCCCAGATTTAATCCAATGACTGAATGAAAAAATTTAATATCAATTTACTGTAACAATTTACTACTGGCCATAGCTGTTCAATGATCTACAGGGACATTGTTCACTCTTCTGTTTTATTCATGGAAACTACAACAATTCATGGAACATCAACGCCTGTTCCTCAATTGCTAAGACACGTTTTGCGGTAAGTGCCAGTAAGGTAAAGTTTTATATGTTTCGCGCCCGAGTTATTATCTGTCTTCATCTTTGTCAGATATATATTAAATATCGTAATCAACGAACGTGGATGGCCAAGTAACTAACTTGTTTGGTATGAAATATGATATCCGATTAGAACACCATTGGGTTCCAGTGGAGGTCTCCACTTCAGATCGAAATGCGTTGACCCTTTGGCTGTTACTTCAAATGTGACAGGAGGTCCTGGTTCTGTTTAACGAAACAACAAAGACTGATAATATCAATACTTGTTTCACATCATTGTACTTTTTTTATGAAGAAACAAAAATAGTTTGAATTTGCTAAAAAAAGCTGCATATTAAAAAATTTTTGAGCGTGCCATTCTACCATTAATTACTTTGTTATATAACTTACTGGACTCTGATGTTCTGAAGAGCAGCGGTGGAGACGATGGTGAACCAGCATAGTACTTGTTCAACACCCTAATGTGCAGACTTACTTCAGAGTTTGGTGGTAAATTAGTCAACGTGAACTCCATCTGTAACAACAAAATTTGGTGAGTTTCCTCATGAAGCTAATATCGAAGTACAGGACAATCTTCAGATTCTTTCAACCAATAGGCTTTGTGATGACTAATTTTTTACCAACTATCAAAGCTGGGATTCGCCATTCAAACCATTGATTGATTTTAGTAAATTACAGGGATAGAATTTACTTCTGTTTGACTCTTTATAGTTTCTGTTTTTAAAATGTTACCGTTTCTCCGGCTGCTATGTTACTCTGAGGCTGATTGTTGGCGATAGGGTCGAGCATGTATGCGGGAGGAGGTGCCGTTCCTCGGGTAGTGGGTCTGGGAGTAGTTGGTGACAACTGTCTTTTATATCTCCATCTGGCAACCTCTCTATCTACTTCATCCATCTGGGATGCAAAATCATGAGATCATGTCAATTAACACATCGTTAATAATGGCTATAATCATAAAAATGTCTCACTCACTTCCTGTTGATGCACTCAACTTGACATTTTCTCCATTCTATGGACGTAATAATGTTTTGTGCTATTCAAAACGATTCTTTGAAAATCACCATTTTTTCTAAACATTGACACTTTTTTTTTTTAAAATTTTATTTTTGAGGACATAAGTCCTTTTCATGGGGCCACTGATACTCCTGTTTTGGACTTCTGGTGGCATCTACCCTGGGTTTCAAAGCCAGGGTGGATCCCCTTTTTACACACTTTCTTGCCTCTGTGATCCCCAGATTCACCTCTGTTGCAACACCTGCTGACTGTATAGAGGTCAGCATGGCAGCCTAGCCTTTTTGATCCACATACCTGCGGATGTGTCCACAAGCATTGGTGGAGGTTTGGGCCAGGTTGGAACTCACGACCATCTGTGCCGTGAGCATAAACATTGACACTTTAAAACATGCAATGTTTCCTTGTGAAAGTTTCAAATAGTGGTCAAAAACCGCTTAAAAATGGGCGGGGTTTCCCTCGCACCACCTAAATCCGTGAACAGCTTGGGACTGGAAAACTAGTATAATTTCCTTTGAACGATCGTGTCATTCACTGGTGTGTGTGGCAAGTTGACTGAGAGTGCAGATGATGAAGGTAATTGCAATTACAAACAAGAAAGTCCTCCTACGTGAACGCAAGAGGCATACCGCGGGCGGTAAAAATTCCACACATAGCTAATACTACATGAAAGGCCACCATATAGTCCTCTTAAAATGAAATGAAATCATAGTAACTTTCCCGGAGAAATGATTCCCGGGGACGTACCTCATCCTCCGTCATATCAGGCAGCGACCTCTTGTAAAGATACTGTACTCGTCCCCTGGGTCGTGGATATGTCTCAGGCTCATACATAATGAAATCAACTTCTCTTACATATTCTTCATCATCCTCTCCAGTTGAAATCTCCTTCCAGAATTGAATCTAAAGAACAACACTTCAGTGATATTCAACATACACTGTCAGTGAAAAAATCATTTTGGGAAAAGACACAATGTAATATCACATGTATGTGTGAAACCTTACCCTGTAACCTCTGAAGAATCCCAGGATTGAAGAAGGCGACGTTTCAACGTGCGTCCAGGTTATTGTCGCTGATGTGCCAGTTATAGAATCAGAGTTCACCTGCACATTGGTGGGTTTTACAAGAGGCACTAAAATAAATGTAGATTAAAATGATAAGGTGTAATACATTTTAACCTATGAAGTTACAAGATTTCAAGGGCAAAGAGAATAATGTTAACCCTTTTAACTTTGTGTCCCAACTAAAAAACAGTTCAAGTGACCGCATCAACGCAACGTATTTAAAATTCCTTTAATTGCTTATTTTAAGGCATTTTGTGGCAACATCATTCTACAGGTTATGACATTATGGAGAATGTCTGAGACTATAATGATTTTTATTTTAGCTACTAACCATCCTCTCCTGAATATCCAGTCACTTCTTTGACTGGTTCAATGGCATCGCCAACTGCGTTTCTGGCCTTAACCCTTATTGTCCATGGTGTGTATGTTGGTACTACGACCGTGTTTGGTACCACATAATGATATTCCTCAGGTTTCATAATAGTCGCCGTGTACCTAGTTGGATTGTCGACGTCTTGGCGGTAGTACTCAATCATGTAACGGAATTCTGGCCCATTCCATTCTATGGCTGGCATAGGCTGAAACAATAACAGTGATGGCAAAAATAATGTAAACCTATTTCAAAAGGTAATTACTAGACTAAGCACTTTAAAATTAGAGGACAATGTAATTTTCCAGCAAAAATCTTCCTTTATGACTGAAGTAGGCTAAATACTTTATGATGTGCAGACGTTTGTTTATTCAATCAATAAGTGGTTAAAAACTCATACGGTCAATAGAACCAAACATCTGACAGAGAAAGTAGTCAGGGCTGTACAAAGGTGATGGGATAAAGAAAAAATGCGTTTTGACACTAAAGTTCTGGATTCGTTGACATACCGTCCAGTAAATAACTAAATTGTCAGGTTCATCTCCTTCTCCTATCACATTCTCTGGATTTTTTTCTGGAAGGTTTTGATCCGTTTTACAAACTTGCTGTGAAGGCAAACTTGGATCACTCATACCTGTCAAAATGTTGTTCTAGTGAATTTTTCAGTTTACTTAGATGTATATTGCATTTCTTTCGAATATATTGCTATTGTGGATGCACATAAATTTAACAGCTCGCATAATAACAATTTTTGGTGTCTAATAAGAGACACTGTGTAGTATCAGATCTTCTAAGAGAACCTGCCGAGGCTTTAATTGGATGAAAAAGTCCTATATCATCTAATAGAAGCCCGTATCATTTAATGTAATCAACAATTGCAACAGAAAGTGCCTAAGAAATGCATTTATTTTGTTTAATCCCATCTTGAAAATACTGGTGATTGTTTTAAAGTAAACAACGTCTAAACAGTAATATTACAGAGGACGACTACGCACTACAGTTGTAAATCAAAATGTTTTACAGGGTAATAAAATGAATTGGTAAAAGCCCCACAATACAGGAACCTCAGTGTTTTTCATTTCCTGAATCCTGCAATGTGTTTGGGGACTGGGGCGGGGTGTTGGGCAGCCAGTCACCAGATATGTAGTTCCTTAGCTACAAAAGCTTTTACCTATTTTGTTTCTTGCCAGTACCCTGAATGTGTAGTTGCCGTATGGTGAAAGAAATATTTCCATGTTTCGGTCACTTGCCGAGACGTTGGAGGCAACATCATACCTAAAAAGACAAAATAAGAATTCTTTTCAGACTTTCTGGACAACAAATTCGCTAGTCCACCCTTACAATGAATTTATTCGAGGTCATGAAAACTATTCTTATATCTTCAGAACTTAAGTAGATCTAGTTCTAAGAAAACATTCAATCCGCTTAAATATCATTACAAAATGTCCTCACATACCAAGTATCAGGTGCGAATGTTGTATTGAATTGTATGATGAAGTTTAATATCGGGGCGTAGTTCTCTATGCCAGGTTTCCACTCCAGCACAGCTCTCATTTCCTGATCGTAGCACCAAACATACAAACTGTTTGGTGGGTCTGGTGGTCCTAAACAAATAATATAAACATTTAAATTCAGTTTGCACTTATTAGATATTGGAGTGTATTTAAACAAAATAAGTTAGAAATTAAAGAACAGCGTGCTTACTTTCTTGTCCCTAAGGAAAACATAAGCTAATATCAATAATTAATAGCTTTCAATAACTTAAGTGCCACTACGGAACAGCAAAGCATAATACAGAACATGCCAAGGGATTTTTATTTCCACTAATGAGCCTAATTACCTTGTATAATTAGCATGGCACTCGCCGAATCGGAGTCTAGTCCATTATCGGCCACGCAAATGTATTGCCCTGTATCCAAACTTATTGTTCCTGAGATAGTCAAGGAGTTATCCATGATGTTCCTGAAGGTTCTTTGAGCTACCTGAGTACACATTGAAACATAAATTTTTACTTCCAAACGAAATTCGAAGCGCTTATTTGCTTGTCAATTCTATTCATCACTTTTTGAGATTTCGTGAAATGATAAGCGAAAGGACCAGCAGAAAATTTTGTTAATTTGGTCGTTTGTCTCACTGATGATCTTCATCCGAAAATTTATGACATTGAAATCATGTAAAACTACATTCAAAATGATGATTAAAATGTTAGCATTATTTTTAGACAATGGATACTTGTCGACTTCGAAAGAAGTGAAATCGCGAAAAAATCTATTGATTAAGATAATTTTTCAAATTTGATATTCAAGTTAAATTAAGAAAATTATCAAAGTCTGTCATAAAACTCGTGACAGCATTTTGTTTCAAATAGGTCTTATGTTTTTCTCTAGTGTTTGCCAAATCAGTTTTTTTTTCAAGGAAATGATTTTAAAAGTGAGAAGTAGTTTGTTCGCAGTGAAACTGAAGCAGCACGTATCATGATAATTCCAAGTTGAATTCTGTCAACTACACGTAATTGGCTGTGAGAACCGTGCCCGTGGCCTCTTCTTGCCACTAGTGAATTAAGCAATGTTGCAGCAAATGTGTGCGCGGTCAAAGGACTAATTAGATTCACCGAGAGAATAACGGTCTCACCGCGTAATCAATTTCCACTCCGTCCTTCATCCAGTACAGTCTGAGGTTTTGGATTTCCTCTGGGTCCGTAGTGGCTGTGCAGGTGAACTTAGCTTCGGTACCTTCCGGCAGCATAACGTCCTGAGGTGCCATCTGAATCAAAGTCGAACCTGGAACGATGCAACAAGATTTTAGAAAACATTAAATATGAAATGGGAGCCATTTTTGTTACCTTGGTCTTCAAAAGTAGGAACATTATTCTTGAAGTTTGAACGACTCACGTCGAACAACCAACGCTCCAGAAGCAGTTGCGTTTCCAAGCTCGTTGGTTGCAGTGCAAGTGTAAATACCGGCGTCTACCAACGACACTTCCTGTGCAGGAAAAATAAACACAATTAAGATAAGACCTGAATTTAATCTTTCTTCTAAAATTCGAAATTGTGCTGTGAGAGAGAAAGAATGTGCGCACACATGGACAGTAAACTTTTGATTTGGTAACATGTAAGAAATGATGTTTTTGTTCACATATTGAAACGTTAAGTTCCGATATATTTCAAAACGTGCGGCCTTGCTCACGGGACCAACAACCTATTATTCGGTGTTGTCCTCAGCATTAGCGGATCTAAGGGGGTGGGGTGCCAGGGATGCGTGCGCTCCCCTCTGGGCCAAAAATTTCTTGGAATTTTAGGGAAAAATTGGTCAAATAGTAGGTTGGCGCCCTCCCCCTTTGGGTTGGCGCCCCCTCATGTGATATCCTGGATCCGCCTCTACTCACTCACCGAAATGTTGAGATGTCCCTGTGGCGTGACGGTGAAGCGACCTCCCGTCAGCTGCTCGCTTCCTTTCTTCCATACAACGAGCGGGCGCGGCGAACCGAACACCAAACAACGGAGCTGGGTACTGCGTCCCTCGGCCGCCTTGTGTTCAGCCTTAGGGGGTAAAGTGATTATCGGGGCTTCCACTGTTCAAAAAAGAGCTATCAATTGAAACACAAATTATAAATGTTCAGTCATAAATGTTTAACTATGGCTTTTAATGTCCAACAGCCTGAATATTAAACAATGGTACCGACGTGAAAAACTCACTTTGAATGTTTAAATAAGCGTTCTCATAGATGTATCCGTGTTTGTTCGTACTGTTACATTGGATTGTCATCTTGTCGAATTCTGAGACGTTGTAAAACACCAGTTTGTTCTTGTCCGCCTTTACGCGTTCGGGATCCAAGGTGACCTCTGTAAAGTACTCACAACTGTTTATTTTTCATTCCTTGAAAGCGTAATCAAGAATTGGTTTCTCTTGTCTTTTTGCCAGTCATTACCCAGTCTTTTTGCCAGTCATTACCCAGGCTACCAACTAAATCATAGGTAGTATTCAAATTTCATTAAACTACTGACCACTTTGTCATTACCTTCAATGCCAGAAATGAGTACTTCAATCAAACATTCAATTTTTAAGTCACTTCCAAATCATGTTTTGGTAGATAGATTTACATATTTTATGTTGGTTTTTAAATTCACAATTTTATCCCAAAAAGAATTTACTGTAGGATACGATGGAATAAAGGTCTGAACAAGGAAAGTACGTAGCATTACAATTTGTTTTTAACAGTGAGTAAACTATAATCAAAATTGATCAAGAGTTTTACTTTCAATCGGTTCACTGTTGATGAACCAGAAGTTGACTGGTTCTGGAATGGCATCTGTGATGCAGTAGAAAGTAACGGTTTCTCCAGCTGCAGCGTCCACAGACGTTGGCATTCCACCTTGAATCCATTTTGGAGCAGCTGGGGACAATGAAAATTGTACAAAAGTTGGAAATATCGTCAGCAAACAAGGTCGAAGCACTCTTTTTGAAATAGCAATAATCTCGGAAATTATGAATCACGGTTAAATCTTCAAATTTATATTAGTAATTTATCTAAGTCTTTACTGGAACATGGAACATGAGATATTCTGCAATGAGTTAAGTGTTTATTCTTAGACATGTCAATGTTGTTCAGCTTTACACCTCGATGACACAGCGCGGTAGTTATTTCTTTTCAGACTGTTCGTCATCAAGAAGACAGGAAATCCGCCCAGGAAGAAAGATGATATGCTTTACAATAAGGTCTTAGTTGGTTTTCTGAACAATCAGGATAATGTATCCGGTTGATACTCATTTGCGGCTTTATCGTACGATAATAATCAAAGGTTTTTAGAATTTCAGTGACGTGACGTCAATAGAAAATTAGAATAAAATGTATGATGGCCATGAAACTTACATTCTATAGTCAGGGTAATGGATCTTCTAATAGGTGTGTTCCACACTTCGTTGATACCCTGACACTCATAGACTCCCTCATCTTCATACCTCAAATCCTCGATGACGAGTTCTTGACCGAAAGACTCCATTCTCCAGCGGCCCCGTGGCATTGGACCTCCCTCCTCACGAGTCCACGATACTCTTGGGGTTGGACTGTCAAAACAAATTTCTTGCTTCTGTTTAAGTGGACCAACGTCTTGATTCCAAGTTACCCCATGGTCAGCAGATGTATTGATATATTTACTTATGTATTTGAACAACTGATTTCTTTGCTGAGTTCACTAATACATACTTATTGACAACTCTCACTAAAACCAAGTTTTTCTTTAGTTTCTTGTACAGACACTCATTTTTACTAATCTTTCATTAACCCCACGTAAGGGCCTTTTTGTCCAAATGGTTGCGATTTCTTACTCATGAAGTGATTTCGTGGTTAATTTTTTTAATATCGAATCCATTTCGATCCCAAAATTCCTTGAATGAGACTGAACTGCAACTTTTATCAGGTGCAAGTCAATTGAGTTGGCTTTTTATATTTTATACCTGTACAAAGCAGTGGTAAGGTAAAAAGTGTGATCAATAAAATGTGTTTTCCAAATTGTTAGTAAGTATACTTAGGTACTCCTGTGTCAGTCACACACTCAAATTTAGTGTAGAAGGGGTTCATAATATTGTAGGTTTCAAACCAGTTTAACTGGCTTGTAATAGTTAATTGATCTTACAAAGATTTATTTTATAGCCTGCATTTGTTCTTGAACATTCTGTTAAACTCTACAACGGTGTGCATAATTTTTCGTTTTAACATTACGGCAATATTTTACTTTTCTTCAAATAGCTTGAAGAAAATTTGCCCAGGACGTGGCTGATATTTTTTTGAACCATTACTAAATGTAATAACGGGGGCTAACCTTCCGGAGAAGATACACTTAAATCTTATCTCGTTTCCTCTGAGACCAGGTACAGGTGTGGGAGTGGCCCACATTAACTCAGGCTTTGCCGTTTTGACAATGTCTGCAAAATAGGCACATATGAGAATGTAAATTATTAAAATAAAGCTTTTTTAAATCAGCAGAGTTAAAGAAAAATATGTGTGAGGTATTCGTAGAAACAAAGATATTGCAGGATGTGTTGCTGATATGTCTTTTTGAGAAGTTTCTTAAATTTATTTCCTCAATCTCGATTACAATTGAAGCCGTAGAGTTACTACGGTGCTGATAGAGTTGTCATCAATGGTCATATTCCTACAAATCCAATTTCAAAGTGACAATGGACAGAATATTTTCATCATCTTTTTTGGTGTATTACGCAGACTTTTTGTTTTGCATTGTGAAAACAGATTGATCATTTCAGGATATAATTTGTGCATATATCCATACTGCTATCAATTCTTGAAAACAAAAAGTAGAAAAATTTTCTTTGTCAATGACCATGTCAAAGATACTCCAAAACTCAAAGTTAAATGTTTGCTTTACATTTCCGGTGTTTCTGTTTGATGCGCTCCCTTTTTACAGTACCCATGGTGGGGCCGTAATGGTGGGGCATACTGAAATGAATTTGTCACTTACGTAAGCTCTTTGTGATTTGCAAGACGGGGGCATACATAAATATGTGAGGTTCAGAGCAAATGAAAATGCTATACATCTTTCATACCCTTCCCGTACTGTCAATGTTTTGGAGGTATTTTACACTATAAATTGTAAAAGAACAAAATAATAATTTGCATTGAACATTGGTATCCATTGTCGAACGTTAGTGTCTTTCATTTTCAAAATAGTTGCAAAAAGGACACGGGGAAAATTTCGATTTTGTTCCAGGAATGTCTGCTTTTAAAAATATGTAGTCCAAATATCTCTGTGCAAAACGCATTCTGATGTACCAATTATGGAGGCACATGTTTCCGTGATAAAAGTGTTGTTGCATTCAATGGATTGGATAGAAAACTGATAATAATCAGAGACTATTCAAAGTCATGTTACTTGTATCTGTCTGATCAAATGATTTGAATCTAAGATGAGATTTTGAGAGTGCGTTCATATTTATCTTTTTAAATTCGAAGAAAAATGAAGAAATTTTATCCAGTGAGTTCTTTGAAAATTAAATTTCAAACCTGATATGTACTTTCTTTCAATATTTACGGATGTGACAATGAATAGGTTAAAACCTTATTAGGAGCAAAATATGTGCAGCTTTGAAATATTTCTTCTTTGTTCCACGCAAGTCAACTGGACAAAGGTCATAGTAATATTTCAGATTCCTTTCTGAAGATTGTGCGTAGGCTAGCTTAATAATTGAAATGGAAGTACATATTCCAAGAAAAGTTATAATTGCCAGCTGGCTGTTAATCATCTACGACCTTTCGTAAATTTTGTTTGAAAACTAAAGGGAACATCTTCAGGCAAAACCAAACGGCGATTAGTGTGTGTGTCCTTCTGTGAGTAATAAAATATAAAAGTGGAGGACTATTGTCACCACAGATCCTTTTTTCCAAAAAATCTTCAGAGTTGAAAGAAGCTTATGATGCTATCATGGGCCAAAAATATGAATTGACGAATGTAGCAAAGCTGATCAAGATTTATTTTTAAAAATAAACTGTTGTCCACCATTAGAGTATCGTAGTAAAAGATCAACAGAAAGTTTCACTTTTGAAAGCGAAACAGCCGTTTTCTTAGAAAGTGAGCCTGGCATTGTTGACGGACATTGGTTATTTCCAACTGCACTTTTTACACCCAAAGCTGAAATGGTGGAATTCTTACCTCCCTGTGGATCTATGATCGAGTATTCTCCTTGTTGTGTTCTCATCATAATTTGATTGTGGACCACACAGGTATATCTAGCACCATTTTTACCATCTTCGTGAAGTATGTTGGTAAACCTTAAGTTACCTAAAAAGATTGTTTTCTATTCTATTTGAAGTATGGAACGTAAAGGTCATGGACTCAAACAGATTACTCTGAACGTGAACTGTGAAGATCTTGAAAGGCAGATGTTTGTCCTCATCAGCTTTCAATTTTTAAGCGAAAAGCTCCTTATTTGTGCCACTGAACAATCCTTTACCTAAAGAATGGATAAAAGTTATGGATTCTTACCTTCGGGGTCTATTGCAATCCTGTCGGTTAAATCCACTGGAACAAGACCACTAGTTTCCGACTGCACCGCCCAGTAAATGGTCGGCGGGGGAAAGCTTTTCGGGTTTGTACATCCCAGGGTTAATTTGGAGCCAACCTGAGGTTTGTAGTAAAATGTGTCCTTGGGTGGAAATTGTTCCAAAACTGAAGAAATGGAATGACATTGATAATTCTTTAAATAAAAAAAGATTTTGAGAATTTGTCAATAGTGTTTATGTTGGAGTTTATGTTGGGAAAGATGTTTACTACCCATTTACCAAAAGGATGCTTTTCATAGTGCAACTGAAGGCGGATTCTACTTTTAGGTTTGGGAAAATAGTTCTCATATCGTTTTCTTTCTCAGCTTGGTGAGGTCTTGTGCTATGATTTATTAGACTCCGACATTGGATTTGTGAACATGAATATACCCGCTACTTTTCCAATTGCCATGATTCTGTATGTAACTTGAAATAACATTTACCCATTGAGAGTGAGTGGCTTAACACTTACTGGCTTGCCTGAGTTCCACCTTTACGGTTGATGCGACTCCTGCCTCATTCTTAGCAAAGCACTGATAGATACCTTCGTCGTGTTCTAAAGGACGCGCAAATATCAGTGTACCTTTTCCTGGTTGAATTGCTACTCGATCATCGTTACCTGATGGATTAAAATCCTTGCCGTTTTGGGTCCATCGGTACCTGAAATATGTATGTCTGACTGTCAATTTCCTTGCTGTAAATTTGATGGATTAGTATTTGTAAACATTTTGGATGCATCCATATAAGAAACAGAGATATGTAAATACATCATAAAGAAATATTTATGCTAGGATCGATAATGAAAATATCAGGAGTAAAGAATTTCACTTTGGTGACTCATTAAACATTGTGCGAGGTTGAGATTGAATCCACTTTAGATCAGGTTGAACCGAATATTGTAAAACTCAGAAAATATGGAAAAATTCTAGTTTTGGTCAATAGAACCTTTCATGGTCATCCCTAGTCAGCTATCATGTTGTCAGCCAGAGCCAAACATCACAAATGGTAGAGATATGGTAGCCATTTCCTGGACCCGCGAGTCCTGATTTGTCTTATTCCTTTTTACAAAAAATCTTGATGTTGCTCAAAGAAGTACGCTAGCTAAAGTCATCAAAATAAAGAAAAACTGCCTGTTGTGAAATAGATCTATGTGTTATATATTTTTATTTGGTTTAACCATTTGGAAACAAAATTAGACAACCACATTCATACGAAGTATTCACACGAAGTATTCTTTGATATTTTAGAGACAAATTCAATTAATTAATTTGACTGGAAAGGCATCTGTCAGCTGCTTTCTAGAAAAGAAATGAGTCCAAATCTTTCTATTTTAGTATCCATTTCATTTTCTGTTTGAGCTTCCGATAAAATGTTTCGATGAATGGCTGTCAGTATACATATTATTGTAGAATGCCAAATAGAAATTCCGCGGACTGTAATTTTGCTTACAAAATCTCAAGTTTAGATGTAAAAATGCCACCTTTATTCTCCTGTACTCCTTTATATTTTTATCTGAAGTGTCTAAATTGACATTCACAAGCTCAGGTAATTCAGTCTAAAAGTTTCCAATCTGTCATCTTGAATGGCCCAGGTCCAGGCTGAGATTATTCTTTTATGTTCCTTTGGAATATTCGTAGATGATCTAAGGAGAGGAACAGGAGGTAGAAAGAGTGGCAGTTTAGTAATTTTTGGACTGAGATACTCACAAATTTGAATGTCAATTCAAACGTACAAACGAATACAAAAGAACAACTGTTCCTCTGTATGCATCTAAACGTGGCTAAAGGTCGGACATAATCAAGTGCAACCATTTTATGTATATTTTCATTTCCACCATTGACCAAACATTGCGAATTAGGCTTATGTTTGAGGATGATGTTTTTCTATCTGAAGGTGTATGTATAAATCTATGGCAATGGTGAACTTTTTATCCGAAGCCATTGTAATTGAAACAACATATATGGTGTAATGAGATGTCTTGCACATCTTACTCTTCACAGCCTTCAAGAAAACTTGTGTCATCCCAATGTCTGAAATGTATCAACTTGGCTTGAACCCGCCGAACAAGACTCTTATAATTATGTACAAGACTCGTTTCTGAACTGTCTCAAGAGTTTAAATTTAGTTAATGTTTAAATTGTTAATGGTCATTTGCTTGAAAACTGATTCTTAGCCGACTGCAGGCTTTTTAATCGCTGTGTTATCCATTTGAAGTAGTATTTTTTGAGGTTGGGCCAAATGTTTGCAATTCCTTTTCACTATTATTTTCTTCAAGATTACAAAAGGCACAGATTATACGCGGGACGAAAGCTATTCTCCTTGGGAGAAGATTAATTAATTAGTGTTGCAATTAACTTTCTACAATTTCAGACGGCATCGTCCAATACAATTGGTAAGCGTACAGAAGCAGTGCAGCTTATTGCAGGCTTATAAGAGCTGTTTCGTGCCTCCGAAAGCATTATTATCCGACATGCAATTTTTTTTGTTATGGCCTAAGAGGACATCTGAAACATCTGGTGTGTAGGTGCGGATGGGAGCTATTAATCAGTGGTAAAAGTAGCCTTCTGGTCTCTTTCTCATTGGTCTTAAAACAACTGGACAGCTTGTTAAAGAACATTATTAAATCGACTTCACGCAGTAAAGGTAAGATTAGTATTTTTTTGGTTATACTTGGGGAAAAAATAGTTAATTTGTGCGTTATAAGAAGTTTAACGATAGTTATAAAAGTATTTCAAGGTGTATAAAATGGTGTGAAATTAAAAATGATTGCAAATGCAAATCAAATGTAATAGGCAAATGTAGTAGGTTGTGGGAGGAGAGTTTAATATTTAAACTTCTTAATCATATTATTTTCATAAAAACTTACAATGGGGAAGGTTTTCCGTTTCCAACACATTTCAGTTCTATACTTTCTTCCAGTTTGAAAGCCATTCTCTTATCCATTTGCTCAACAATAAGTGGTGGCACCGTGACTAAAAATTAAAAATGTCATAAATACTTTTTTGTTCAGCGTTAAAGTAATATAATTAATTTGGATCACTGGTAATGATTTTAGAAACATAACAATATCCAGAAAATATTACTTTTTCGATTTGTCGTTACATTCTGTGTTGATACGAGATGTCCATTTTGCCATGTGACACAAATAAAAGCAAAAGCTACGAATCGGCAAATGAGATTTCTTCCAAATTTCTCCATATTGAAGATTGTAGTCGGCCCTGTGTAGTTTCTAAAGGTTAAAAGAAAAAAAGAGGCATAGAGGCAAAGTTAACCGTACACAAGAAAATAATAATGATGACCTCAGTTACCATGAAGTTGACAACAAAAAAATCCCCGACGAAATTAATTATGACTGTTTTGTTTTGCATCAAATTTTGGTAAATGTTCTATCAGTAATGGATGAATGTTCATTCTGTAACTTTCACTGTTATAATTTGTTTCAAACAAAAAGCCAACTTGTCAGTCAACTTGTTATGATAGAATTAGTACAGAATTATCGTTTACTCGTTCCGCGTTTAAAATGAGGTCAATCTACACAAATAATTCTGACTTTATTTTACCTTCACCAGCCTCAGATGTATTAGACAAATCAAAGGATTTACCTTTAAGGTGTGGAATACTAAAAATGTCAATATCCAGTTGAGCTTCTAATTCAAAAAGTGACTGTTTCAACAAGATCATTTTACAAAGAACTCGCTCAAAATGCATTTACCTTTACATGATGGAGGCCATGATGAAGTTCTTATCAGATTCTTGACCTGATAAAAAATTCCATACCAGGTGGGAAAGGAGGTTACGGAACTTTGTTTGGTCATACAACTCAATCAGATAAGGAAAACAAATGTTTACAACTGGTCGGCAATGCAATAGACCTACGTGTGTGTACATAAACGCGTATTAGATTATTACCATAATTTTGTTGAAAATCACGCCGATTTTACAAAAAGAGAAAGAAAAATCACTGAAAGTGTAGGATGTTGGTTTTAAATAATAGCCTTTGCAGCACATGCTAAAACTTTTTAAATAAGGTATCATCATGCACAAAGGTTATTTCCACAACGGACAATAGCGCAATCAGGGGGGATCAGCGCGGCGGATTGCATGTGAACTAACGAACTTGAATCAAGTTTAAGAAAAACACAAAACTTCAAATTTCTCTTAAGTGCTTTCACAACTGTTTTTAAAATAGATGTTTTGATTTATCAGTTTATTTCCCTGGAATTTTCTAAGGGCACTTTGTCAATTCTTCTAAACTTTTAAAAAAACATTTGATTGCAGAAAACTTGAAAGAAGTTAAATCAAGTTCATTGACAAAATGGTTTTTTTTAAAGTTTAGAAGAATTGGCAAAGTGCCATCAGAAAATTCCAGGTGGACAAATTGGTGAATAAAAATGTCTAGCATATAGGCATATTTTAAAAACAGTTGTGAAAGTAATGTAAGAGAAATTCTCATTTTTGTGTTTTTACAGTTTACCTGCGATCCGCCACGCTGATCCCCCCTGGCAATAAGCGTTTTAATTAAATCTTAAATGTTATAGGCTATTTAATTACTTCTTTTGTCATATTTAGACAAAAAATGTGCCACCACTCACTTGAGATCAAAATTTATATTCTATAGATGTAGTTATATCTCTTTAATTGCTAAGATGAAACTAATACTGCTGAAGAGGTAGAAATAAAAATCAGAGATAAAAATATCAATTACAAACCTCTAAAATCTCATGAAAGGGGAATCTTGAACCCCAAGTAAACCAACAAAATTCAAAATTACTTTCAATACACGAAGCGTTTTTCAAAAAATAATGCAGCGTTGAATGCATAGAATCGGTCTGAAGACTATTCTGTGAGTTAAACGCTGAATGTTTTTGGTAGAACAACGGACTGAAAAACGCTACGTTTTTCATACCTCAAAATCGCAAAATAATTTGAGTTAAGTCTCTGACATATAAATTATTCATTCACCAAGGCCTAAAAGATTAATGGTTATTTTTTTTGCCTTTGGTTTCCTTTCCAGTTTTGTTAGTGGGGGCGTGTTATGTTTTTATTTCATAACGGTCACATCATTTAAAACTAGTTTTTGCGCAGTTCTTATGACTGGCATTAATACCACTTTATGACCGACCTGTATGGTTACGTTTACGTTTACCTCAAGGGAAGATGAACCAGTGTTACTAATTTCATGCAAGTGGGTGTAATGCATTCCGTCATGGAAATTACAATAGACATTGTTTCCGTCGTTTGGCTGCAGGAAGGGAATTAACCGTATTCTGAGGGTCAATTCACGATTTCGTGCGAGTGACTTAAAAAGAAATAATCTTATTATCTTTATCAATTATGAAAGCAAATCTATTTCTGAAACAAAGCAGAGACGTGACTTCGTTTGTCTTTGAAAACTTAAGTACAATTTAATCAAATTATACAAATTGGTAAAACTCAAATAACACGATGACATTACCCAAACAATTGTCACAGAACTTATTTGCCACTGAGTGGTGAATGACTTTGAGTGGACAAATGAAAAAAAAGTAAAGTTGTGAATGAAATATTCAAATCCCATTTGAGCCAATAATAATGTCTCGTGAGATCGCCTTGTATGATATTATCCATTTTAAAGTAAGGCTTCATTCGAAGAATTTCTGAGAATATCTGAGAAGCACTCTTACCCATGTGCAAATCAAACAAGACATTCAATATGAGCGAGTTAGTCTCTGTTAATTGAATCAAAGTCGTTGGTGGAATTTTATGTGTTTCAACTGGGAACTAGTAAATGTTTCTCGTGTCCGCAAAACCAGAGTTAGAGAAATACAGAGCGCCAGTCAGTGCCACGTTTAGCTGTAATCCTACACCCTCATCATCAAATTTAGCATAAGCTTCATGTTTGTTACAAAGAAAAGGAATATCGGAGACAAAAACATCTCAGACTCGTCATTAAAATAAAAAGCAGTGAACTGAAACCACTGGTGTAAATTGGGTGAAACTGAGTACAACGTAAACCTAATTTGGTTGGGATTCCAAAATAGGAAATACACAAATATAAAAATTTTCAATACAAAAAAGCATAGCGGTTTAGTAACTTGTGGAAGAATCTTTTGTCAGTTACTGTTTAATTACATCCCATAGATTCAAAGATACACACTAGCCATTAAGACTCAAGGAGTGTGCAAAATTCTAGAATGAAATAAGAAGGGGCTAAAATAAATTACTGTCTGATACTGCTTCTATTTGGGTGGTGGTGTTTTTTGGGCACTAGACCTGCCAAGAGCGGAGACATCTGTTCACTTTGTGGGCGTTTCTACTCTTAACAAGCTAATCTACTAGAATTTGCCATTTGACCAGAATGACCTAATGCTTGGTCAGGCCTACCACTGTTACAGCAGATTGCTCACTGGTTAAAAATGAGAGCAACAATGACAAGAAAATATTTTTTTACAAAATTATTTAAATGTCTGGCTGATTTTAATTTCTGCAAAAGGTTAATACAATCTGACTGCATCAACCAAACCCTTTCAGTATTTGTTTTTCATTACGTGATGCATTATCAAAATTGATGTCAGAACCCAACTTTCGCATCTTCAAAGCAAGACTGGTGCGATTTACGGGATGAACATTAGTTTTTGTGGAAAATAGTTTTTACAGACATCGGATGTACAAACTAATCTGAGACATGTGTTACAAGTGCAAAATCAATTAGTAAATGTTTCTTGTCAGCTAGGAAATTACTAACAGAAAGTGTTTTTCGAAATTACATTACTCACACATGTCCTTTGTACAAATCATACTAATAATTGTCAGAACACGGATTTTTCGTCAAGTCAGTCAACATGTTGCTGTGGTATTGAAGTGTTCTATATGTAGTACATTCTATTCTACTTTTTGTAGCTGGGGGCAGTACATTCTAAGCATGATAAAATTGATACCAGTGTGTGTGTTGTGTTCTACTTTTTGTAGCTGGGCTTTGTTGTGTTGCAACATATGTAGTGCTTAAATGATGGTTTTTAGTAAACTTGACCTGACCTATAAAGAAGCTAATGTGACCTAGAAACTTGACCTAATTCCGTTTTTAAACTGGGTCAATGAC
>JBCAUG010066602.1:0-39529 GCA_038406175.1 Haplosyllis leylae | reverse complement strand
GGGTAGTTAATCGAAGTTGTGTGAAAAGTGTGTGGGGTGCAAGGTTTGCAATATACAGTGAGAATTGCTTGTTCCCTTATGGGGAACGACACGGGGAATGACATGGGGAATGACACGGGATGAACAGACGAGTCAGCAAGTGGAATTCTTTCACTCTTTGATATTTCTCCTTATTCATCACTTCGGAAAATGTGAATCACTTGGCAAAGGTATAACCTGGACAATCCCTTGTGTCAACAGCGTGATAGATACGCTCCTATTATTTACCTTTCCGACGAAAGTGACTCTCGGAGAGTGACATTTGAGTTTTTCCTAAATGACTTTCACCGAATTCGCTGAATTCAGTGAATCAAGATAAAATCCAAAGGTAGTATGGTTACCAGAGACACTCCATATTTGACAACAATTACATTCCTAGATGTAGTGGTAAAAAAAAAGATATTTCCGTTACTGCCTCTTGGATAGTATCTATTCACAGTGATGCATCACAATGAATACATAACTAGAGATAGTAGTAGAAATACACATCCTGTTACTACAAATAGGAATGTATATGTTGTTAGCTAGGTAATACCTCTAGTAACCATACCATTTTTGGATTTTGTCATGATTCACTGAATTCGCCGAATTCATTGAAATTCATTCAGGAAAAACCCTAATAAGACGTATTTTCCCAAATGAGCAATAAGGTGGGAAGCCTGTCAAGAACTGGATTACCTTCATTACTTCCAAAAAAAATATTTTCCTGATAAGACGTGATGTGTCCTTATCAGATGTGATGTTTTCCTATCAGATGTGATGTGCCCTTTCTGATATCTCTGGACATGTACAGTTAATAGCAAAATCTAGGTGTAATGAAAGATTTCTGATTTCCATTAACCTGAACAATTTTGTGACCCAGTAATTGAGTTAATGATTGGTCCCAATCATCAGTGTTATTCACTTGGCAACGTTGAGCCATCCAGTTGAGTGCGTCACAACGTCATTGCTGATCTGGGGAGTGACCTAAGTAGGGACCCTTGACAATTGGTTATGGAAAAGGTGTTTTCAGTTAAAAAAAATTACAATGAACAAAGATTAGCATCGAGTGGTGGTAGTTAGGACATTTTGAAAACATTTTATGTGCCAAAAGGGCACCACACATAAATTCACACAAACACATACACACACAAATATGTTGTGGTGGATAGTAGAGCCCCCCACCCCCCTCCCATCCAAGTGCTTGTAAAAAAACGTCAAGAGGTGATGGGACCCTCTAGGTGTAATTATGAAAAGGTCTCCTTGGTGTAGGGACAAAAGGGTCAATTGTACATAAATGTTGTAATAGGTTGTGGGAACCTGTTAGGGTTATTATAAAAGGTTACCGACCTTTTTGCCCCTAGGACTGTGTAGGTGGCCTTTTTGCACTAACAACTAGAAAGGTGACATCTATCTCTACAGGTACAATGTACAAATGATTTACCTTTAGTAGTGTAGTTTTTCCAAGTTGATATTGTTAGCAGAGATAGCAACGAAAACTTTTCAGCAAAAATATGAACATTTACAGTAGCGGATCTAAGATTTCTTGATCTAAGAAACCCAGAAATCTTTTCTGAGATTTCACTGAGGTAGTGCAATAGAATCAAATAACATTGTCCCAACTTTGCTGGTACTTTTATTTTATTTTTCAACTTAACTTTATATAGGTACATTACAAAATATTACTTCTACACAAATGATTCTGCAATTTTTTGTAACTGCAATTTTTCTTTTCTTGACTGAAGAAATCAAAGGCCTTATTTTTTCTTTGATTTTTGTATTTTGTATTTCTAATTTCAAAATATGTGTCTTCTGTTGTTCCACCTTTAATAAATCTAGTGCCATCCTGTCTTTATGTGAAAATGTTTATAATTCGTAGACATTTCTAATACAAAACTTAAGCCAAAGTGAAGTGAGGCTAGAATTTTTTCAAAAAATATAATATTGGGGCCCTAAATTTCTTAAATTGAACACTGGGAGCTCCAAATCTAGGGGGTCAGGGGGCGGAAACCTCCTTGATCTGCTAGTGATGTTACTGAGATTTGAAAATCAATCTGTATGTTGTCAAACCAACAATCAACATACTAAGCTAAGCTATCCAGACATTACTTGTAAGTCTGAGGCATTAAAAGATCATTATATACTTATGTTTTAGCAAGGAAATATGCACAAGTATGTACACACACCTGTAAATGAATTTGAATAGCCTTACTGGAAATTAATGAATAATATGTATTGTCACACTTTATGTTGTAATTTCTGCAAAGGCAAACGATTTTAAAGTCGACATTGAGCGGTTGTGTCTATTTTCTTGGTAATATAATTTCATCTGTAAAATTATGTAGTTGTCATAAATTAGACCCCTAATAATGACATTAAAATAGTACTTCTGTGACCGGGTGTGTCAGATCCTGAATATCCTTTCTACACATGTGTACCTTGAGAATGTACGGATGACCACCTTCCTGTACAACACTAGGTAAATAAATAGGTCGCCTGTTAATTGCTGCCATCCAAAATCCAATTCTCTGCAAATAATGACAAGGATTAAGGTCAATCCTAACAAGGTAAAACTTGCACTTTAATTGAATTTTTCGTCAATTCACTGTAGCACAGAAATTTTAAAAATTTCAGCCTGATATGACATTGAATATCTTCCTAGTATGAAGCATATAGTGTATTTTTTTACTCCATGCATCCCCCTAGGAAGGGTAGTAATTTTGAAGTCTTGTCACAATAGTTTTATTCAAAGGTCGTACAAATTGAACTTCTGGTAAACTACATAGGTATGCGTCAAGATTATCATTAAGTTTAATTATATTACTTCTATTTGACCATGTGTTCAGGCGTAAGTAAGGAGAATTATCCAATAAAACCTTGTTAGTTTATGGAACAAACATACAACGGTGAATTTGTCATGGTAAGAACATTTTCAAATCAATTCTGAAATGCCATAAAGCTGTCCCAAGGTTCAAACCTTATTCGACGTGAAAATATATGAACAACATGTCGCCTTCCTTACAAATGACGCTTTGCATCAAATAAATAAATTTTATTAGGATATTTATGTTAAAACGTGATTGATTGTCTGCATTTTGAATACACTTGTATGCAATATGTCAGACCAGACACGGTTGGAGATTCTGGCAAAAATGTTGAAAGAAACCAAACGGTAGTAAGACGAAGAAGATAAGACATACTGCCTAAAGCACCTAGTATAAAAGCTAAAATAGATTCCGAGATAAGAATCTCTCCTTTTGGAGTACACCCCTTCAGCAATTTGCTTTTCAACATCTTTATAGTTCGCATAGATTTGAGATATAAAACCGTCCTATGTTTGAATTGGTGCTCTTTTCTAAGCGGGGTTAGTGTGATTTTTTGAAATTCAATAATCACCAAAGTATGTCGTTTGACCTTCTAAAGGTAAATTTGGCCCAGAAGTTTTGATTTATTGGTTAAATTACACATCACTGTCAAAATATATGTCCCTTGCGTTAATATCAAATTTTAATCATTCAAATTGATGGTTGACTAGCATGTAAATAGCATAATAGGCATGTCAAATTATGAAAGCTCTTTTGAAACCATTGATTAAGTGTAAAGAATTATAATTGGGAAAGAGAGAATAATACCCTTCATATTCGCGTTCAAAGGAAAATATTTCCTCCAGCAAAATATTTCACTGCTGCAAGTAGCCGATTCCAGTTTAAAGAATAATTGGTTTTGTATGATTTGGGTCTTGCCCTCAAAAACAGAAATGACAGGAAAAAGTATTTTAGCTTCGGGGAACAAAATGGATACGCAAGTTGCTTTAGACAAGATTTTTCCGCACAATAATTATAATATTCTTGAATAAAAGTCACGCTCCATTTCATATATTAACTTTTAGTTCGTTTCTAAATTTTTTGGGAGTTGTTCTCCCAAAAAGAGGGGGCCTATGAAAGGAATTCTGTGTTCTGCCGTTGAATTTGTCGCTCGAATGCTGACGCATTCTGATTTCATTTTACTTTATTCTGGGAAAAAAGGAATGTTTGTATTTTCTTTCAAATCCGTATTCAATTTGAGGTCTCATACATTACTAAAAAGGTCACATCTCAAACTCAAATAAGCTTTGCTTCGTTTAGTGCCAAGAGGTAATCAAAATCATTTAGCAATAATAATCAAAACACAGCCAGAAGACATCGGGAGGTTATTTAACATGTATTTGAAATGTGCACCAATTCAAAATGGGTAAAGACAATTCTTCTTGCACAACCATAAAAACCAACACAGGTGGCCCATGACAGCTGCAAATTCTGAAGTCCCTTAAGAAATAATATCCGAGAGGAAAAAAAAGAGAAAGACAGGAATCGGCAAAATGTCCAATTGTAGTCATGCTGAACTTTGCAATTAATTACTTTGGGGAACTGTGGCAGTGTACAAATATGTTTTCTGATAAATAATTACGAACTAAGCAAGCAAAAAGATAATTAATTGGGAAATATTGACAAATTATACTTCATGGACATTTTGACACATCAAATATGCGCCACAATCAGATAAAGAAATTCATTTGGGATATTAGCTGTCAGACCGGTTTTAAAAATAAATACCATGCTGGATGGATCCCTTCGTTCCACTCAATAGAGCACTGGTAGTGATGCTAGCCTGGCATATATATCAATTATGCACATATTACATTACATATTGATAGAGACTATTATACCAAACATTTTGAAACAAAGTTAATGTTGGTCCCGGGAGACTCGCGTGCATCCAAGTTTATGGTCACCGGGTCATTGGAACAAAGTGAAAAATGATATTATTTTTACAGCATGCCATATCTAGGCCACACACGGGTGTTCCTATTTAGTCCTGACTAACTATGTATCCATACTTGACAAACAAAAATAACAGATCAACATTAACCTGAATATTTGCCGGAATCAAAGAACTTCGTCCTTTTCATTGAGAATGCTATGAGAGGAGAGTTACTGTCAGGGATGCTGAATTCCATGGCATGCGAATGTTGATTTGATTAATTGAGTGATCCACATGATATGATTACACCTTAAAACGTGTCTAATTGGAATAATGAAAGTTATTTCTCTGACATTATGATTAATACAGTAAAACATTAATCATTATTCAGACAACCGAAACCCGAAAAATACAGATCCATTTCAGAAGACGATCATGCAAATAAAGTTTCCCTTGACCAAATTATTTTTTCTCTGCTGACCTATTCACCACACAATAAAAATTACAGACCACACCAACAAATACTAATAATTTCTACTTAGGATCCCCTTCATGGTTTTTTCTGATTGAATTCAAAATTTTATTGAAATGCCACTTACACATTTAAAATTCGCTTGACGTCTGGCCTCAATGAAAAGATACAATAGAAGGCCAAATGTCTATGGTATACCGAGGTAGTATGTTTCAAGTAATTAGGTCTAATTTCAAAGGTAAGATCGGTGTTTCTGCCTGACTTTGTGTTGGAAATTCGAAGCCTTTAAGTCACGGCCCAGCGGTCTGTCACCAGAGAAAAGATTGTTATCAGAATTGTACGTAAGACAGATACTGTTTGCCTGTCAGTACAGGTGTAGTGTGCGATCCTTTGTCTTCACAGTGTTGGTATCAATGAAAGAAGGGCTGCACATTAAACTAGTTTGGAAAATGTGGTGCTTTTGCTCAAAATGTTTGCAAACAGGCTCTCACGTTTGAATTGCATGAACATAAATGTGAACTAATCATTAGACAAAAAAGGAAATACATGTTCAACAGACAACATAATTCGAAATCGTCTTTTCGTTTTGTGTTCCGATCTAATCAATTCTAACGGAAATAAAAATAGAACTTTTTTTCGGTTTACCTCGTGAACATTTAACTGTTGCATAGCATGTTCAAGACTAAACGTATCTGGAAATCAATCGTGAACATATTGGACAATGAATTACACCGCGTTTAAGTAGCTTGCACTGCGGAGGTTAACGGCTTTTTGGCCGGGATAGGGGGACGGTGGTTCCTGCGGTGACATTGTCCAGCTTGGCAGCTCAGGATAAAAAAGTTATGTGAAGGGATATTGAGATAAGTCTGAAAGGGGGATGTCAGGGGACACAGGGGCGGACACCTCGTCTTACATGTACATGTCCAGGGACCTAGGGAAAAGGCAGGGTCGCCGTGGACTTGGGACAGGTGGTCCGTGCTTGCCGTGAGCAATACTGCCCAGGCTCCTGCCCCCCGGGCGATGGACAACCGAGCCTGCGCCTTGTTCCAAGCCTCGGGGAGCCGACACTGTGCTCAAGTACACTATTGCTTCGTCTGAGGGGAGCTATATTGCATTTTGGCAGGCCCTTCGAGGTTTTATGCCGATACAATGTCTTTGTCTCTCTTTCAAAAAGCACCACTGCTGTTTTAGTAAAACAGGCACACAAAATGTGTGTGGAGTATTCTCAGAGAATGACATGAGATTAAACAGCCACTTGAAGTGTGGTATATCCAGAAGCAGTAAACAATTCTAATGGTTCCCATCGTCATGATTGATACATATCTAAGTACGGCAAATTAGGCTCACCTTTGTTTTCCCAAAACACCAGTTCATCAATTAAAATTGGATTATTAAGTTAGGCCCATTTACCAATCGTATTCTTTGTGATTTTAGCCCTGAGGGCGCGACGTAGATTTGAAATTAATTACCGTTTAGAACAACTTTTGATTAATCTAATTTTGTTTTTGCTTCATCATTTACACAAAATGTTTTGTATTTTTAAAATTCTATCTGTGAAACACATTCAGCGACAAATATTTTTCGTAATATAACAGGAAAAACATGATACCGTGACGTAGTTTATGCATCACATGTACCGCAAAGGGAAATACACCTTTTTACATTGCATGCCAGCTTTCTATGCCTGTATGAGTCCACGGAGAAAGGTCAAAACGTTATTGGCAAATTGTAGCATACAACCCAGATATCAAGCATAGAAGTATGTGTTCCCAAATATAGAATGTTTTATGTCTATTTAGTCAAAATTTTCCACCGTCTCTGCCAAATTTTATTGAAATAAATTCATGCTTTCTGCTTAGATTCATGCATGTTGGAACTAGGTACTTATTTGTAACTGTTTCTGAACTGAAAGAAAACTTTTATGTCACACGTGAACTTTGGTGAGATAAAGTCTGTCAGCTGTACAAAAAGGTAGCATGGTCTTTTGCCTATGTATTCAGAAGGATGAAATTTGAGATAAGCAACAGAATCGGGCCCCTAAGGCTACCTCTGTCACCTCGACTTATTCTTCAAGAAAATTGAGTCATTTTGTTTTTACTTTGAAACTGTAGCCTCTTACTTATGATAACTAAACTTTAAAATGTATCACACTGTGTCTGCTCAGAAATAAACATGTTTGTCCTCGTTTAATTTGTATTTATTTTTCCCATCTGTTTCCTAAAATGGAGCTGTGCTTCATTGGACTGTTACTCTTGTGAATTTCTAAACCTCCAGCTAGTACTTTCTCAATTCCTTCCTTCGGCTTCATCACAACACTCTCAGTCTTAATATTAGAAAACACTTGTGCCACCGTAATTAGTTTAATTTGAACGTAATTACTGAGCAATTTCCTAAATGAACACGGCAATTAGACTGCTGTTTCTAAGCTAAAAACAGGTACTCCATATCAGGAAACCTAGGCAAGGTGTGTTGACCTATTTAAGGTATCCCGCGGAATGTTAGTTGCCTTACAAAATAAGATCCCTCGATATTAACTGCACAGAAAATTCTTGTCAACTTAAATTTTTCCCAACTTTGATTTTTTGACCAGGTTATGTAATTCCAAGGTATGACTTTGAACCTTTTTAAGTTCAGCCATGTACCACCGGTGGGCATAAACTGAGCAATTTCGTAGCAACACATAATACGTTGCGTAAGCAAGATTTTTATCTTGGTACTTCTATCAACTATTTAAAGTAAACTATTTCAGAATACCTTTTAAAAGACCATATCCAGACAATGGTTCTAATTCTGGACAAATTGATGAAATTCTGGGGACCATATGGGCCTACTTGAAAAGGGTGATGCACCTTTTAATGCAGTTACTTTACTTCGGAAGTGAAGGAATAATAAAGATTGCATGAATCCGGCTAAGTGGCTTAAAGTGAGAGAGTTGTCACCATCAAAGAGTACCACATCGATCTAAAGTTACAATGGTCTCTTCCTGAAGAGAATTTAGAACAATTGCATTATGCACGGAACACAATAAACCGTATATTGATGAGCCGCAAGGCTCGGTTAGAGACTAAAGCTTTGCCATATTGTAAAATCTCTTTGCCCCGATGACAGAGGAGAATCAAATCCGAGTTCACTTCAATAGTGTTTTAATTACGGCACTTCCGAACGGTAACTCGAGTATTATGTTCAATAAGGACATCATAGAAATAAAAGGGAAAACAAGACAACGGGCCCTCATGAGATCATAACGAGCTAATCCGCCTCTGATCCCGCAGACCCACATTAATCAGCTTAGCTTTATGGGATGAAACCTCTTCATAAAATGCCCCTAATTTGATTTGCGATATTTGATATTGTCGTGAGTTGAAGGAGCGAAGTGAATTGACATTATCACAGACGTGTTTGTACGCGCCACACACTCGCTACCCTCCTGGGAGATGCGACAACGCTTGTTCGTGCCAGGCAAAACGAACGAAATAATTACAAAGCAAATAATGATTCAAGAATCTCCCTCTGGGACTCGGGGAAAATTTTTGCGAGCAAAAAATATTTTTCTATCCATTTCCCCCATCGCTCCCTCATTAGTTTTGAGTTCATTGTATCGTGCTTCTGAAAGAAGCCAAAGCGTTGTTACCCTCCCTCACTCTGAGGCTTTTATTTTTACCCTGAACTGTTTTGGGGTTCACTTCCATGGCTATTGAAATCAATGTGTAAGTCTCGGGGCGATGTAACCTAGATAATAGAGTGTACATTTTTCTTTACCTTTGTTAAAGGGTCCCTTTTCATTTTTATTGTTCCTAACATCTTAGTTAAAATCCCCACTGGGCGAATACACAAGTTACAACCCTTTCTTATCCCAATCGTTCTAATTGGAATTGCAAACCTACCTACTGTTCAAGTTTGTTTTCTTCATCGTTTGCAGCATCGCCTAAGAATCATCTATCCCCCTTGATTAAATTGTACATTGAGAACTATTTACACATGCATTTGCGTTGATGCTCTATGAACAATATCTTCCCTTTAATAATAACTTCAACTTTTGTTGAACACAAATAGAAAATAACTATAGTTTAATAATTAATACAATCATTCAGACCTTGCCAAAACACTATGCCACTATTCTTTTTGTTGCAACATCAAAATTAAAATATTACAAAGAGTAGTTCTGATTAAATATTTCCACGGACAATTAAATCTGTTTTAGCTTTGCCGAGAGTAAGAATATAAACAAAAGCTGAAAAATTATACGCGAAGCAATTGATTACTAAATTGAAGGCTCTTTGTTCGTGCCAGTCGTGGTCTTCGTTTCCTACCGTAGTGCGTGTTATGGCTTCGCAGTGGAGCCAATTAAGAATTAATGAGCATCAATATTTGGTAAAAGACAAGTGGGTTGACTTTCACACAACAATGGGAGTCTAATGAAGATTCACTGCAAGTTATATCAAGCTTTATTAACCTTCTAGAATAAGAAGTGGATTTTCATGAGGTTAATTTGCCGAGGAATGGCCCGCGGGCGAGAATAGAGGGTCGGGGTCCGTTACGACATCCGCATACACCCACAGCACCTTCGAGCTTTCAAGTTTTCAAGTGCCCCTGCGTTTCGGATATCGCATTCGAAAATGTTAAACCCCTTCAATGGGTCTTTCTGAAAAGTATACCTGAAACGCACTTTTATTGCCTGAGACTCCATTAAATTTCATAGCTTAACATGAAGCCGGTTAATTTAGTTTTTATATGAGAAGCTAATTGTGTCAAAATTTAATGTGTTGGAGATAGGAGCCTCGCAGTTTGCTTACACTAATAGCATCTTATTGTTCATTTTAATAGCTGGTATGGTTGCAAAGCTCGTTTTACCTTCGTTGATTTCACATCAAACTTATAGTATGTCTCTAAATGGAGACATTCTCAAGTGCGTTTCTAAAGCATGGTATGGACTTCATAATTGCCTTTTAACCACAGAGTATCATATCCCACATTTGAAAATCTGGTCACTTTGAATACAAAACATTTCAATTTTCGGATTAAATGTTCAGTTTTAAGCCTGGAAAAAACTAATAGGGTCGAGTGAGTGTCACACATGTATGCGCGGATACAAACATAAAATAGATTAAGTAAAATTTATGAGCCATGTTTTCATATTGGCTGTGTCCTGCCTGGTAAATGCGGGCGTACTATTGACTTCCATAGTAATTTGACCAGTTTGTAAAATATTTGAAAAATGCGCCTATAAGTTACTGCCCATTGAAGTAAGAATCAGCGATTTGTGAGACGTTGCCACCAAAAGACCATATGGTGCTTTTTGTTGTTCTAAAAGCCGTATAAATTTTGTACCAAATCAAGTGAAAATGCTACAAGAAACTTGCGGTACATTCCTAATTATTTTCTTTGTCAAGTTAATAAAATGGTGAAAGTCACAAGCAAATTAGAAATCCTAAATGCAGATCTAAAGTAATTTCTTGATTTGTTCATATCTGTTCATGTCTTATGTTTCGTATTTAATGCTAACTTTCCACTGGTATTTTTGTGAATTGATTCATATATTTTATTTTCTGTTATATTTTCTAAGAAGACCGTCGTGACCATTCTAAGGTCTAGCTTCACATAAAGTTCTCACTAGTGGAGGACCTACAACCATTGGTGGTAAGATGCTTATCTTTCCCCTTCATAGCTCGTGTAAAGCGCCCATATCTGACATCCAACATTTCCTGACGTGCACACAAATGTGCTCTTTAAGATGGTATTTAAAAGCGTATCTGGAGCATAATGTGTACTCCTAATGGTTAAGTTCACAAGTTGCCAAATGTGAAGTTGTAAGTGGAATTCCGTGTAAATGTTAAAGTTTTTACGGTCACTATTATTGGGGCTGATGCCTCAATGGACACAAACGGGACGAAGTGTGGACACAAAAGGACCTAACAAAAAGTGGCGCTTTTATCAGGACAGAACTATTGTGTTACATTCGTACCATTGAACAAATTTAGTAGTTTTTTTTTGGCCTTCATTTTGCAACTATTTTCCAAAAAAATTGTAGTAACAGGCATCTCAGTGAAAGACGGGATAAAGGACACCAGCATGGTACAAGAAAAAGAAAACTCCTGTCTGCTTAGTAGATACAACTCACCGTGTTTCAATTCATAAACCGACTGCAAAAACCGTTGAAAGACCACGGTACCAGGTGTGCGTACGGTGTAGGGGGAAGAAGGAGGCAAACACTTACTTGAGTCTGCGTAAGACCGAGTGAGGCCGCGAGCTCTGCTCTCTCGGGCAGGGCTAAGTACTGGGTTCGCTGGAACCGCTTGTTAAGCTGCTGCAGCTGCAGGGAGCTGTATATCGTGCGGGGTTTCCTCATCTTCTTGCCTTTGCCATTCATGCGTAACTGTTCTTCCATGCCTGACTTGTCTAGAAGGGGAGAGAACCAAACAGGGACCAGGTTTAGCTGGGTGGAAGTAACGTAAGGAGAATACATACTTGTGTTTGGGTAAGGCCTAACGAAGCTGCAAACTCTGCTCTTTCTGGGAGCGACAGGTACTGGGTGTCGTGGAAGCGCTCTTTTAACTTCTGCAGCTGGAAACTCGAGTACATGGTTTTAGGTTTTCTGATTTTCTTGCCCCTGGAATCGAACTTGGGTTGGTCATGGTTCTGAGCCATACTCCCGTAACCAGTACCACTCGGATAAGGCTCTAAAGTACAAACGAAAGGCCCTTTGTCAGTTTTGAGGTGCGTTCATTCTTTCATTCTGCAAGCCGATTTTTCTGATGAGATATCTGAAAGATCTCTAAAAAGGAATTCTACAGTCCCACCACCATCTGGAATTGAAACTATTCTTTTTGTTTAGCTTCAAATATCTACGTAAGAAAAGTATGCTTGCAAAATGTGTTTGACAAAACAGATCTCGAGGTGAAAATTTACGTAAAAAATCTTTATTGAATGTCCCTCTCCCACAATATAAATCCTTTTCCACTTCCCATATTCCACACGCCGCTGTTTTTATACACCGAGGTTATTTGTCAAGTCATTATTAAGTTGCATTTTGCAAGCATGCTTGTACACAGATAAATTATTTGAATGTTTCAAATGTTGGCTAATGATGATAAAATCTGAAATACAATCAAAAAATATTTATGAGTCGTATTCTTTTGTTCCATATGTTGCACACATGAACAAATGGACTTTACCAACATTCAATATTAACTTTTGTGTGGATGTAAACAAATTGTTAATTTACAACAACTGTCTATTTAATAATTTAAATGCGTTTCATGATAACTGATCAAGTTGCAGCGATGTTTTGAGATAGGTTTGTCACATCAGCTGACAAGGGAGAACAACCGAAGAAACGTCTTAATGTTGTTTTGCTGTTAAGCAATCAACTTTATTAAGTCTAATTTCCCAGACTTATCACGAGGTAGTTATGTTCAATTTCTTGCAATCTTATCTCATTATTACATTATTTTGTAATTGGCACTGAAAAGTGAGGGAGTTTAACCCAAATAAACATGGAAATTGCCTTAAAAGTGCAAAGCAGGCACAACCCCTTATTTGACTCCCAAGACACATGAATTTTACATGAGGACACTTAATTTGTATTTGACAGGGAAATTCTTTAATTTTCGCCTCATTTAATCCCAAATCTCATTATTCACCTGTTGCTATTTAAACACTTCTAATTTCCTGAAGTTAAGTAGTAGTTTTCACTGATTTTAGACAGTTATCTTTGCAAATACAGAATCTAATTTACTCGAACAAAATATCAAGGTGGTCGAAAAATTAATCGTTGGATTTTCCATTTTTGAGTGGATAGATAAGGAGTGGTAAATTTGACCAAAGCGCCTGAACAAATTCTGAAGCAACATGCAGTAAGTTTCAGAAGAGAATTTTTTCTTTAGATTGTTTAGACTTCCCTCAATTATGAATCAAAAATTTCATCCAAGAGGAAGAAGGACATCCCCACTTCTTTATCATGCCCATATATTCCTGTTTCTTTCCATAGCCCGCAGACAAACTTCCTTGATGAACAGTATTGGTTTGATGCATATGATCTTTTACATATTTTTCGAATAAAGGAGACAAAGCTTGCATTGTTTCTGTGCTGCCTTGGGGATGAAGCATGAGGTCCATATCTTGCGGACTTTCCCTTCAGGCGGAACACAACTTCGTCCCGTCCAAATTTTCCCCTTTGAAAGAAACCTTATCTATGCAAATTTGTACACCATATGAAAGTATGAAAAAACTTGTATTGCTTTAAAAATATGTCCTATTTGTATTTGTACATAACATGAGATTTATATCTTTACAGACGTTACAGTAATGAAAAATTCTTCTTTTTAAGTGCGAATTCTTTGTAGAATCTATTGTTACTTTTACAAAGTTTGAATTAAGAAGAAAATGACAATGATATAATACTTACGAGTATAGTCGCCTTCTCTGGATGTCGGGGGTGTCGGGGCTGTCTGGTAGGGTGACATGTTGAAGTGGTGAGTCGGAGGTTGGTACCCGTGAGGGGACATGGTAGACATCGGGAATGGGTACCCGATAGGTGCTCTGGGCGCTTGTCCCATGTGCGAAGAACTATACACGGAGTCTACCTGACTGTGCTGTCCTGGGTACCCGCTCCGGATCGGGTACGGAGCGTGGTGGCCCATTCCGGGCGGCATACCCTGGCCCTGCAGCTCCATGAAAGCTGACTTACTGTCCACCTCATTTAGTCCATCCCCTGGGCCAGTCATATTGAGCATTTTGATCGAAGATAGAGGAGCGAGATCCGTGGTGATGGTTTAACAGTGCAACTCCTCAAATAGAACAAACTTGGTTGTTAAGTCCTTTGGATAAACCCAACAGTGTTCCTTATCTATACCATAGAACTTAAGTCTCTTCTAGATATAGATATTAGTCAGAATCCTTTTGCTCATTCACGGAACAAACAATCCTTAGTCTTGCTTAATTATCAGTGTATGATAATTAGTATTGAGCAGTCGTGTAGCAAATGACGCAGGTAATAGCTGATTGTCAAACTACAAGTAGGCACTCCACCAGTGCTACTGTTTGCCAAAAACCGAAACTGTTGTAAGTCGAACTCAAGTCACATTAAACTCTTCCAGTGCACGGCAGGAGAAAAGTGAGCGATTATGTGTAATTTTCAGCAGTTAAATATGGTTGAAGTAAAGAGTAGTTAAGCTGTAAAGTCCTGCCTTTCCTCTCTTCCAATCAAACTAGTTCAGATCCCAGATACCATTTGGAGAACTCCCAGAGCATGGTGATCTACTTAAAGCCAACAGGCCGGGCACTGCATTGTGTGTATGAATATGCATATAAGTGCAATTAAGCCCCACCTCGATTGATGTAGCTGGTCGCTGATTTGCTCCGCGTGACAGTGGCTCCGATGTAACTAAATAAGGACACAGAAGATGAGTGCCTGTGCCAACTGAACAAGGTGATAATTATCTTGTCAGTCAATCCAATTGCTCTTCATCCATCTACGCAACTGCAGTCGACTCCAAATTTGAAAGAATGAATGAATGAACGAATTAGGGTACTAGATTACTATGGGAAAGTTCTTTTCAGAATCTAGCATATGACTGATAATGTTTTTGTGACAAAAAGTGAAGTACTAATTCGTTTCAAAAGTGAACTCGTCTGGAGATGGGATAGTTGTTCACCGATCTTTTCTACTTTATGCTATGTTTTTAATCTACATGAGCTTTTTTGGTCATTTCTCCTTTGATAAATATTGTGTAGATACACTGGTCATTAAAAATTTTATAAAAACATTGATATAAGTTTTTAAAAAAACTTTTACTTTTGTCGTTTGAAGTTCACAAATTGCAGTCAAGGTGAATGAGCCCACATGGTCCTCTGCCTCAGACATGACACAATGGGGTTGCTCATACCCAATTGTTTTTTGGAGAAAGATGCATTATAAGTTACTCGAGAGATAAATTCGTGTGGAGAGTAAAGCTGAAAACCCTTTAATCCTCTTACTTGGCATTTGGATGGGGATGCACTGGCCATCAGTGACGGAGTCCTTCGAAGCAATGCATTGTTTGTTACTTTATTGGGGATAAGGTGCAGGGCTTATTGGTCTGTCTGTCTTTAGCGGTCCCGACACTTTACTGGCGCCAGTGCCTTACACCCAGTCTTCACTGATGTGGTTGCCAGGACTAACACTACAATAGAAAACCCCAAAATACGAACAAATGACTTAAAAATCTCATCAGAAACCTCAGTGGAATTCGCGAAAAGGAATCTTTACAACCTAAATTTCATTGCTTTTGGGTGAAATCAAATGTTGCGTCTTGGTGTCTACAACCATAGAGACGCTATTGTACCTGGGGAAGTTGTCACAAGAATAACATCTTTATACCTATCGCGCCTCTACATTTTTTTTTCGAACATTATTTGATATGTTTTTGCGCTCAACCAGGCATCTAAACATATCAAGTATCTGGAGATTAATAATAATAAATTTCTACACTGTTAAGGAATAATGGCATAAGGGTAGATATACACCGCTAGCTCGCAATTGAAATTCACCAAGCCATAACCTAGTGAATTAAGATTCACCGTGATCTTCTCTGCTATTAAATTTCATCACAGCCTGGTAGTTCATGAATGTAAAATTACCCATTAAACACTTGTTACACCGACTTTAATCATAGTAATACAAGTAAAACCAATTCTAGGTAATAACATCATCATTATCTGTTGGGCCACGCGAGCCTCTGTTTACTTGCCAAATATTTATTTAAAGATTATCTTGATTACACAGTTACATTTTTACATCATTTACACAAACGTGGCCAATTGAGCATCAAGTGGGTCTGATTAGAAGATGACTGCGTTCTTCTTTAGGTGCTCTATCAGTGTTTAAGTAAATAGTGGAAGTGTCTGATTTAGACGATCTACAATAAGCCATTTGGGTTTATTAATGAGTTTTTCTGGCTTTAAGGGTTCCTAGAGTTCTTTTGAATGAGTCTATTTACACCAAAACCCCTTGACTTAACCACGTTAGAGGCCATTTCTATGCCCCTGTGAATACGTATATGGACAACATTACAACTGACACCATTTTGACATAACCACTTGAGCAGAATAGTTCGCTTTTAAATTTCATTTCGCTTCTTTGGAAGTGCATTGAACACCTCCATGTAAATGGAAGAAAGGGTTTATTTACAGGCAAGTACTATGAAGTTCATATTGTGAACAAGCATTCAGCTATTCTGCACGGTTTGTTCCCATTGAATTTTGCATCTCTGTTAAACCCAGGCGCTCCCATGACAGTGTGAAATGAACTCTTAAAGGTTTCTCTACAATACAATACAAAATTCCATGTTCATGCACAGAGATTCGTAGTGTTTTCAGGACCCATGATGGTAATATCCCGAGGTATAGATATGGTGGGAGAACATGCCCCGAACCATGCTGGAAACTGTAACCCTGTCGCATTGCTTCGGGCCAGGGAAAATACTGCATATGTGGTCCTGAGACTGCTGGTAAGCCTTCCACAGGTCTTGGGAGGGGTGGTACTCATGCTGTATAATGACACAGACTATAATATGTAGCTCAATTGAATCCTCCTCAGGTCTCAATACATAACTCGCAGATCCCAGTGGGTGTTATCCGTTTAAAACTATACAAAACCTTATTTGGAGGCAACTGAGCTCGAAAAGTTGAAACACATGCCTTTTTATGTGGGAATTTTACAGAGCTGAGGTAGTCGCATTGTGGGTATGTCACGCCAAAGTTATTTGTTACAGTCTGTATCATTGAATTAAAATGGTGACTTTGTCGTTTTGATCAACACAGTAAAATACATTAAGTATGTCACAGGTCAACCCTAAACCCTGCAATTACATACTTAGCTATGAATTTAATGTCAACAATCTTCAATTGGGCCCTCTTTCACACTGTGGTTACTTACTCTTCATATTGCATTTAATATGCCACCAAGTTTAATACGATCAAATCAAACTCCGTTCAATTACCATATTACAGTAATTTCTTATCTCCAATAGTCTGATTTAGAGGCTGTAATTTTGGAATGAACTCACTCTAGCCTGTTGGAGAGGCCAATTTAGCTTGTTTGGACACTAATTTGCAAGATGGTTTTGTTCAATGAGCATGATTGGGACTAGTAACCTGATAGTATATAATCCAAGGGAGCTCTGTGAGCACACAGTCTTGAGCTAATAACAAAGCATGGATAGAATCGAGTCAGAGGGGTGAAGCAAAGCCTTTCTGTCACTGTCGAGGATTAACATTACTCAAATAACATGCTGAAAAGTGTGTCAGGGATCTAAATAATACATCTAAATAAAGGGATACTGTTGTGAGATTACATGTCATACGTGGGATATGATTCATCATGGCATATTTTATGTGTCAACACCTGGATCGAATGATCTGTTTACGTTTTCATTACCTTATCGTGTGGATGTACGACATCTATCAAACGTTCATGGATTGCTGGGGTGTTTTTCTTGATGTCAAAATTCATTTCAACGTTGCTAACTGTGCAACATAAATCGGCAGACCGAGGGTACTGGTGCTAGTGGAGCAGTACAAAGTGTTTCTGTGGTCCTTGATAAATTTAACAGAAAAATCGGATGTTTGTTCAGCTTTTTAATCTGCTGTGTTATTGAATTAAGTTGAGAAATTGCATATTTACTAGGTGTAAAACGTTACTTTCTATATTTCAATAAGTTTATTCTCTATTAGTGCTGATTTTGACAGTCCTTGTTAGATATCTTCAATTATATGCTTCCACCTCTGCAAAGAACTTAAGCTGTAATCACTGTTGCATTTAGTGAGGCTGCTTTTGTAACAGTAATTTTTAAATTGCTTGGAAAAAAATTTCAAGAATAGTGAGAAAGGAAATCTAGGAGTAGCAGTTTGCGGGGCTAATAATATAGTGTCACCTTGGTATTTGATCAAGGGAAATGTATTAGTGTTTGGCTGAGATTTGCTGTTTTCAATGTTATCTGCAATGTAGCTTTTCATGTGTTCATCTGAGTCTTTGTGTTAATGATATGTGTTCTTTAGGCTGCGTGGACAAAAAGAATGATACCCTTTACTGTAGAGCACAATAACACTCTTTGATGTAACAATTCTTTATTTTTTTCTTCAAATGTGACCTGTGTAATTTCTGAATGTCGGCATAGGGGTAGTTTGACAGTCTGGGGTTCATATAAGTGCCCTTCCCCACCCATATGAACCCCACTTCCCGTATTTTATCCCATCCTGTCAGGGTTTAAACTCTGATAGGTTGTCAGCCTCATGTCAACCTTCTGCCAACCTTGTCATACAACCTCAAAGACATCACTCAGGAACTCGGCATTTTTCTAAAATGTAGAGATATGTTTTCTGGAGCTTGAGGCTCAGTAGATATTTTGGCCATTTTGGAATCTTACAACCAAATAGAACCAAGTAATTATCCCGTCTAAGCCTGTCAGAGCCTTCAACATTGCAGATGCACGCGATTTAAACATTTGATATGTTTGTTTTTACCCCAGTTAAACGTATTATCACGTCCTTCACACCTTCTGTCACGTGACTGTTTTATTGTTTCCGGAAAGAACATTTTAATGACTTAAAATCTAAAGACTAAGGTGAAGAATTTGGCAATATATTTGGGAAATATATGAGAGCCATGCAAGATGCCCTGGACAGTTTTATGCTTCCTACTCATGCAAATGTTCAAGCAAAGTCTGTCTTTTTTTATTTCTCTTTGATACACTACAGTCAACAATGATTTATTAGTTGATTCAAAATCCTCCTTAGATTGTATCACAAAACCCTCAATAAAACTTGCATTCATAAATTAAGGTCGATGTTTGCCTCAAGAAACTTACCTGAAGAAGACATTAAAGTTTTAAAGCAAAAGCAAAAGGAACCCACATGAATCAACATTGATATTTGAACAAGAGCATTGTACTATGATAATGAACGGGGGCAATAAATCTATACTTGAATATTATCTGGTGTTTGATTATTTGTCAAAGGGTCTGTAAAAAAATTCTTCCTGCTTTTGAATTAAAATCGTTTTACAAGCTTTAATGAGAAGAAAAGTAAACCATGTTGGTGGGCATCAACATATTGCATTTTGAGAAATGGTTGCACCAGAAGCACATAACAGGCTAACATTTGTGAAAGGTGGCTCCTTTTCCTGATAGAAAGAGTGTAAAGGAAAACGTAATGGTTTGAAACTCATCATCATCGTATTTCAATCGAGTTTTGAATTGGCAAACACAAGTACCGATTTCAAATGCAATGTGACATGTTTAATATTAAGTAATTAAATAAGGGAGTAAAGAAAGATGTTTTTTATTAAACCTTACGGATGCGGGATCTAAATTAAGTATCAAATCTTTTACAGTAGTACAATATTTGAGGCGACCACCAGAAAGACTATCTGATTCCCGTGATGAGTAACATATCTGTCTGTTGAGCGATTGCAATTGGTCAGCAAGGTGAGGAACAATACGTGATTAGTAATAAGATGGGGGCAAAACAATCGAATCGATTTTCATTGTTTGTTCGTATGCGTTGCTCATAACTTTGTCCTCACATCCACCAAACAACGTCTAATATCATCGTCAATTCATTAGCCAAATAGCAATTGACTAGCTAAAAGGTGGTGCAACAACCGATAGTTGCTGGATAATCTGTTTGGCTTCATTTGTATCTTTGAGTTATCAGCTATTTAGAGAGGATAGTTTGAGTAATACCTATGTCGAACCGTTTGAAATATTCGATTGAAACAGGCAAACTGAATGTTACTACCAGATTCAGTATTTATCAAGGAACTTTTAAAAATGATTTTACGAACCGACAAGTTTACATTTATTCGCATGATTTGTTGATAACTGTAATTAAAAGAAAAAGAAATTTGCCCCAGATAAAATTAAATTTTGTGCCACTATTTCATTCTTACACTCTAAGTTTAATTGATTCCAGTGGTATTTCATCTATGACCTTTTCTAATAGTAAATATGAATCTCCGACGTTTTCATTCTTTGATATCAGATATTTAATTAAATTTTATAAATAGTGCTCCTGCTGTGCCTCAACTCGGTAGTTGGAGACATGTATTTGAGACTATTGATATCTTAACTGTAGAGCGATGCCAGCTATTTTTGTGTTTATACTTCACGGAATAAGTTGATGAAATTATCAGTGACTGACATTAAAAACCTCTCAATGGTAAAAAGGGGCGCGTGCATTGAAATAAGCAGGATTAAAAATACGCTTATGCTTGGAAGTCATACCAGTAAAAACGGTTCAAGTATGTTAGATTCCCAAACGTTTAAGACACATTACTTTCAAAGAACATTTTCAAATGTTGATGAAATTTTGTGGAATTACAAATGAAATTCGCATGTGCAATTCAATGTTTTTATTGAAACATGAGTGGTGGTATTGGTGATACCAATCTAACGAAATTCATAGATAATCAATCTATTGTTCTGTCAGAGCTTTCTTCGTTTTAAGATCATCCTGGACATTAACATGAAAAAAAAGTTTTGCAAGATAGAAAAGAGACATGAATAAATCAGACACAATGCATTTTTGCCCCGTATTTATCTTGGATGAAATGAAAACAAAGCTTAATTTGGTGCATATCGAGAGTAACGGAGGCAATTAACCAATTAACCTACCATCATAGATCTATAATTTCTTTTAAATCAATGAGTATTTACCTGACTTTACTTGAAGTTTAACAATAGTCATAATAACATCTTTGTGTTCAAAGTAACAAATTATAACTGTAAAAGAAAAGAAAATACGCCATTAACAATGTAATATTTACACTACGGGAAAGATATTGGCCAAATATCTTTTTTTCATTTGAAAGCAAAGCGATGACATTGTTGTCCCTTTTTTATAAGCTTGAAACGTTTAGTTGTTCTAAATGATAAGTTTACAGGATTTATTTTAAAGGCTGTGATGAGTAAAGTAGCTGTAAACGAAACGCTTCGGGGACACAGACGTTACAGGACGAATAGGATCCCCAAATATAAGGCGTTACAGAAGCGTGTAACATTACTCTTCTTGACTCCCTACTGACAGAGGGGGATCACATTACATGAGGGCGGACACAGACGGGCTAGACCCCTGCCTCGAGGGCTCTCACCCCCGACAGCAAAGCAAGCCTAACACCTGTGGCTATTTCTTTGATCCTTTTGAGACAATCAACGATCACCGGCATTGTCTACCAATCTATGAGGCTGTCACTCATACATATCTTCAACTTGTCAGGTATTCTGTCTCTAGTAGGGGCAACAATAACATGATGGAAGGCAGTATCAACTGCTACAGAGATTGGGAAATCAGATAAGCTGTGAAAATCTACAATTTGTATGAAAGACAAAAAAGTACATGGCACACATATAATCTGTTGATTTTTTTAGAACTGGCCAGGTAAACCTACCGTTGACTTCAGAGTAAGGTCTTTTACGTTCAAGACTGTTTAGATCATCAGAACTGCTCGAAAGTGGTGTAGATCTAAATCGCAAAAATGAACTACAAAGTACATAATGGACTGGGAATATTAGATTCCAGAACCAAAATACGTTTTCCAAGCACAGAGATTAAAAACGATTTTGAACAGCAATTAAGAGTACTACAGTAAGATAATTACCATCCGCTTGTGCGGACAGATGACACATTCTGTCTGTCTGTCTGTTCAGGCTATAACTTTTGGACCACTGAAACCAGGAACTTCATTTTGAGTGTGTAGATACATCTTGAGCATATATCTAGGTCAAGTATATTTTATAGATTTACTACCAAAGCAATAAAGTCCTCCTGCATAACTGCAAGAGGCGTACCGCCCACGGCGTATCCTGTCCTTTGGCATGTGCTGTCTGGGGAGGAGGGGGTACCCCTGTCCTGGCCCTGGCCAGATGGTGGGGAGGAGGGGAGGGGGGACCACTATCTTGGTCCTGACTGGGGGGAGGGGGTACCCCTTTAATCGGACCTGACTGGGGTACCCCCTCCTCCCCGCGCCTACCCCTCCCTCCCCCTGGTTAGGACCAGTGACAGGACAGATAGGATCTGGGACCAGAGACGGGGAAAGGACCTGGGACCAGAAATTCCCCCCCGCCCTCCATCATTTAGGTTCAGGATAGTGTTTCTGGAAAGATTTAATAGAAGCAAAAGTTTCAGTTTTTAAGTTTGCTTATGTTGCATTGCAGTAACAGAACTACGTCGAGGTCTAAACTGGGACATGTTCTTTTACGAAACAAATATTTATCTTTATCGGGATAAAAAGACTTTTTTCATTTGGAAACAAAAGGATGGCATTGTTGTCTCCTTATTTAACATACTTACATAACCAAACGCAGAACCTGGCACAGACAAATTCCACTGAAGGAAAGTTTTCTGAACCCTGTCACACAAATAACGATAAAATCTCAACTTTGTACTTTCAAGATAAACATTTTGTAAGTGGATTTGATATCAATTAATAATAAATTCAATAATGGCGAAAACCATTCCAAAAAATGTTTGTGGTCACAAACTCTAAACTGAATCTGCAATTTTCCACCATTTTATTGGAGATCTTGGGAGGATGCCTTCAAAAAATCAACCCCAAAACGTCAGCAACACAATTGACTCATCAAAATGCAAAGAATTCTCATTATGTATTGAAATAATCTAATTGTACCTGATCTGCAGAAACCAACTATGCAATAAAATGTTATCTAATCCTTAATCTTAAGGGCATTAAATTGAATGACATTTTATTTTGTCATCTCGTATACTCCTACAGGTTCCTAAATCTCTAGAATTTCTTTCCAGCATCATCTATGACATAGGAACTGTATCATGCTGTGCTGCACAAGAAATCAAATAACACTGATTTCTTTGATAGTGTTGGAAATATTTCCGAAGGACACAGGTATTGGATATACGATCTCCTGGTTTTGTTTGGAATTTGATAGTTGGGATTGTTCTATCTTCAAACCATTGAAGTTTGAGAAGTAAAGGCTGTAACCAAAGGGACATTTCAATCATGTGTCAGCTTGATTAAATGGCGACCATCTCACAATTGTACAAGTGAAAAGAAATGTTGTCAAGTTTTGCACAAAGTAAGCTTCACATTGCTGTACATTCCTAGGTGAGATTCCTGAACGCGAAGAACCTCAAAACCTTTATTGAGCAAACATTTTTCCTTCTATTTTTTTGTTTCTATGAAACTACATTTCCCTGTCGCTGCTACTCAATGCATTATTCTAAAAGTTTACTTTATTTTTTTTCAAAATCGCAATTATTATTTTTTATTTTTAGCTTACAATGGTAGGGTAAAATTGAAGATATGTAAAGATAAATTTTGTTTTGAACAAAGTCGAATTGAGTTATTCTGCTATTCACAGATTGAAGTTCAAATATGAAAGTATTGATTTTTCTGGAGCACTAACGGCACCTGGCGGAAACGAAATGACTTAACGTTTGTCCAAACTTTCTTTGGAATTAAAAAGTACAACCTTACAGACCCTTCTTTATTTCATCTCTGTTTAAGGTAGCTTTGTAAGAATTTGGACGAAAGATGATACCTCCTGAGGTCATTGATATTTTCTCTGGTGAGGACTATTTGAATTTAAATAATAAATTCGAGAAGATCCCCGCCAGATACACAGATGACCATGAAATGTTTATGCTGTTGCTGGTGATATATTATTTCTGTTTTAATGTTGATTAAACAGTCTTTTGTAAACGATACAGTGAGTATTGCAAGGATGTATACAGAAATGCCAATTTGTTTGTGAAAGTATCCAATGATACAAGTCCAGCATCCGAAGAAGTTTAAACAGACTACTGATTTTGTAGTCTGAAATTTTATTGATGGCTCCAACTACCTGTGGAAGGGGCTTAGGCTTTTGCCTGAAGTTTGTAGGTTTTGGTGGGCTGGTGTAAGGAATTCAGTGCACATTCGACTTTTTCATAAACACACAAAATTGACAATAATGGTAATATTCCTATCAGAGGCTTTACTATGTGAAAACAAAGCATCCAGCAATAAAATGTCAATCAAATGTTACCCCAGTGAGTATTGAACCTCGGACCTCAGCCATTCAGGTCTAATGATCTCCTCTCTGAGTTATCAAGGCATGTGCTACTTAGGATATCCTTAAATTGTCTTTTGTTCCTGTACTACTTCAATCCTGGAATTAGATCTAATTGAACATCAGATTCAAATGACTAAGGTCCCAAAGTTAATGCTCACTGGGGTATCATTTTGTTGCTTGATTTTTTGTTGTCATGTAGTAAAGCATGTGATGTCGATATTGGCACTGTTGTCAATCTCGGCTGTTTTGCGAAAAACTCGATTTGCAGCGCTTAAGTTGATGGGGACTCTTCCTTTTGTGAATGGAAGCCTTTGCAAATGGATTCTTTGGTGCATGCGCGGGGAATATAAAGGGAAATGACCAAATTATGGTATGAGCTGCCACAGTGGAATTCTTCACTCCATGAACAATTTAAATTTGTGACTTTAACTCAATGTTGCTCTGTGCAAATACCTTAAAAAGCATGTACGTGAGTCGTGCTGATTTAGATCTATCTAAAAAGTAAAATTTGGCCTAGGAAACGGTGGAACCAGCATTAGAACAACTGACTTTAGCAAAATAATCTGAAAGGGGTTGTCAATAATTGAGTAATAAAGTGCTTACACACAACACGTAGTGCTCTTACCATTCCCTTCCTTCATAATCCTTCAGACTCACCATGGAGGTTGTGCTCGGTAGGAGCTGACACGTGCTTGTTTTTGTAAAACCTTCATTGACTGCAGGGCTTCAGGGTCGGAAGGTTAAAGGGCTATACGGGGCCTTCCCTGCAGGTCCACGCGGCCTCACTTCATTGAGGGATCCCCTATGTTGGATCAGTCGCATTATTCCCTCATTGTTCTGTAGATTACTCGCCTATTTAGCAGTCAACATTGTTGAAAAATAATATGACATAATTGGCTTTGGTGCATTACTGGACTATTGAAGGGCATATGAGGGGTCTTTAATCAGAACCGGATTGTCAGCCATTAAAACGTAATGTACCGTATGAAGGGGTGACTATAACTCATTTAAAATGACGTTCTATCCCACTTATGATTCGGCTATGCGTTAGTTTAAAACAAGTAATTGTGCCATTGACGCATAAGTACATGTCACTTTTACAAAGAATTAACTCAAATTTAGTAGAGAGATAAAAACAAACTGGAGCTGCATTTAGTTTTTACACCTGCAATGGATTACTTTTCTGACCTTTACTTCACAAACGACATGCATAAGGTTTCTGAGATTGGGGCAACCTGAACAACTAGTCACTGAGTGTCGCGATGCACTGCTGAATGTGTATGGTAAATGGAAAAGTAAAGAATTGGCAGTGAGTACGAGGAAATGATGGTACACTTCTTTGTTACGTGAGACACAGCTACAAATTTATGGGTAAAGTTTATGGAAATGCTAGTAGTAATAGAGGTAGAAAGAATATTGTTCAACAAAAGACGTTGCTAACAAAACCAGTCACTGAAGGGTTACATGTACTCGTAAGGATGACCAAATTAGATTCCAACCGAAATAAGTTTGAGAAATTGTGTCAAAGAATGTCGCAAATTAGAACTACAACGTAAAAGGGTCCAAAAGTCACACCTACACTGTACAAGAAATACTTTAGTAAGACAGGAACAAACTGCTGCATCGGACCTGGTGCATGAAAATATGATTCACTTGAAAGCTCTATTTCTACTCTGAAATGCAGTAAAACAATACAGAAGATATCTTTAAGAATTGTCAACAGACAAACTTGAAAAGCCTAAACGTACAGTAAATGCCTCCCATTCATTTCACCCTTGAGTAATGGCTTGCAAGCAAACACCACTTCCACCAAACGTCCCTCTTTGTACTCAGAAAAGTACATTTTTAGAAATATATTATATGTCATTGCACATGCAGGACCACATAGACGAGTTATCCGTGTTTGTTCATGTTAATAATCAATCAAAATGAAACAAATGTTTGCTATCTTTTCCTGCCTTCACCCTCTCCACAAAAGGAGAGGATTAGACACTGAAAAGCTGTAACATTGATCTTTTATGTTAAATAATATTTGATTAATCTCTTGATAGAGAATACAATAAAATACGTCAACAATTTCAACATGTTCCACAATCTTTCTTTGAAATGTCACCGTTCTGGGAAATGGGCCTTTTTACCAGAATTAATGAATGTCGCGATTATTTCCGAACTTAATTTGATAATTGGCTTTAAATGTAGGATTGTACCCCATCCCAGCTCACCACGATCCCATCACTTCAACAGTATCGGGCCTAATTTTATCAAAATAATTACTTTTGATAAGAATAGACTGGTTTAATCTGACCAGTAGATCACTGCTGGAATAAAAGATACAATACTGTTGTTGGGTAATGCACAGTGCGGGAAGGATAATTGCGAAGCTCAGCTCATTCAAATCCTCGGTGGCTTATGGGTCGTGTTAAGTAACTAAGTGGTTAATTAATTTTCATCTCTTCGCATTGATACCTCGTCATTACTAAAATGGGTAGGTGGAGTAATGCAATATCAATGTAGACTTGAATAACTCAATCCCATCATATTACTTAGACAGGTACACAATAAATGCTGTTTGGGTATTGATTTAATGTTAGGACAATGATAAAATAAAGAAACGGGAAACAAATTTGGCACAAATATTGTTCAGAAGATGACTTTCTTTATTGAACTGTTTTAATGGGAATCTTTAATTTTTTTATGTAATGAAAATGACATTGAGTTAAATATATCAGACCCATGTCAAATCCATAAAACTGAGTAGTCTTTCTATTTAAGTCCAAACTGTTACATTCAGGTTACAGTGTGGTTCAAGAGTTTTCATTGAAATCTGGTTTTTTTCTTCAATTCACTGCAATGCAAAAATGTCATATCTATCAACCAATCATTTTCATTTCTACTAAATAAATGATAGGTGTGATCACCTACAGAGTTGGGATAAAATCCTCGTGATCTTGCGTGTGTACACTTTAAAATTTTAAATAAATTGTTGCACATGAAGAAGAAAAGTATGGATAAACTGAACATTGTTGGTAGAAATGGTAACATTTCCAACTTTATTGTGTATTTGAGAAACACTTGAATGATATAGATCTATGAAACCTATTGCTACATCTTTATCCAATTATGCAACTGTTTCTGACAAAACGTATCCCGAAATAGAGCAAAAAGAGATCAAATTAACTTCAAGCTTAACATGGCATCGTTTGTTACAAACAATCAAAAGAAAGGTAGGGGGTCCTAGGTCCTTTTCTGGGGGAGGGGAGGGGTAGGGGAGGGGGTTCCCAGTCTCTGGTGCCAGGTCCTTTCCAGGGGTGGGGGAGAGGGAAGGGGGGTACCCTAGTCAGGACCAGCACATGGGTACCCCTCCCCGGCCAGGACCAGGACAGGGGTATTTCGAATCGATGACAAATGCAATTCACACAGATTTCCTAACAAACTATTCCGAAACATTCAGTGACACACGAGTGTCTTGCAGAGAATCATGACATGTTGATGGGATCAATTTTACAGTGCTTGCAGGTGAAGGGAAGACTTCTGCGCGCAAAAGGGAAGAAGGATCCGCAGGGAAGGGAAATGCATTTAGAGGACAAGCGGCTCCCATCGCGTGGTGAATTACTCCTAATTAAAGGGATCCGCTAATGGTGTGACTTTTTATGTCATGCCTCTCGGGCAGTAGGCAAGAACGAGATTACAAAAAAAATCCAGACTCAAACTGCGAAAGACAGAGGCAAATTCTTCACAAGAAGTTCAGAATCAAACTTGAAGCCAGTACAAAGCAACTGAACATCCACGCAGAGAGATTTTATGGAAACTGGTCGCTCGCATGTGATGAAGATAGATGGAGAAACTTTCAAGATTTGAGTTATTGTCAATAAGTATTTCACACGTATATATATATCCCAAGGAACTATGAAGAATAGTGGAATTGGAAGTCATAGTCACAAAATGTAAAAATCAGATACAATATACTTAAATATCATGAAGAAGTTGTCACTTAACCTTGGCCTTTCTTGTCTTCTGTCTCAAATTCTGATCAGTTGTTACTTATGGTCACTCATTGATAGATCTACTCATGATATATTTATACTTGTTGATACTTTAGATTTCTTGTGACAAAAGATTTATTCCAAATGAAACCTAAGATGTCTATAACGTTTTTCTAACGTTTTATTCACATATAGCTTTGTCTGTCAATTGATAGACTTCCCAATAAACCCTCTACTTCGTGATGTCTATAGATGTGAAAAGAGAAATATTTCTCTTACGTGAACAGGGGATTGCAAAACAATTCTAACAATACTGTTTGAAAAAGGTAGCCCTTTCAAACATTTTGTTTCTCCTTCACTGATGAAACTGAAATCCATGCACGTGAAGGATGAAGGAGGATGTGATAGTGACCTTTCACTGGTTATCCTGCATCTGACCTTTCTAAGTACTGAAAACGGACCTATTAGAATACTCAATTCAGAAGAAGGTTGGAAAATATTTACCAGGATCATTTATGTTCCTTTTCCCACCATATTGTCACATTGCCCAGATCTATAGCAATTAATCAGAAGGGTGAATACTTTTAGGCAATGGAAGTTGAAAACTTGAAACAAAGGAAAAGCAGAGAGAGTAAACATATTCAAAAAGTAGTTTTGTTAGGGCTAATTAACTTTGGTATTCCTTATCTAGAGGCTGTAAAATGATCCCCCAAGTTCGATGATGTAGATCGGCTCTGGGATGAAGTCTATGAAGACACCTGACACTCCAGTGATAAGTGGGGGCATTAACACTCTGCTATCAGTCAAGTGTAAATGCTTCATACTCACATTCAGCCCTTCAGCCATTTAGTAAATGCCAAAAATATTGAAATTCAAGACTGAGATTTCCAGCAATTAAGGCTAATAAGCTTGAGGTGTGAACTGATGATTGTATTTTCACCCATTGTTGAATCAACACCAACTTTGCGCATGTCCTGATATCATCACGTGACGGTATTGATAAACACGTGTCCTATTTAAAAAGAAAGTGTGCCTCCCTTGGCAGCTACTCATAGCTGATAATTGAAAAATTGTGTTTTGGTTTCCAGCCAGGCATCAGAACGGTCAAAAAGTACATTAATGGAGCTATAAAGAAAGCATATTGTTGTCATGTTTGTTGATTTGGTCCATAATTCACATGGGAAAATTAGGTTATAAATCACGTAGAATCACTGACACTTGGAACGTCATGTATTAATAATATGTTTGGGGGATAGTTGAACAAATGTATGACTTGGCAGTGTTCTGAAAGAACAGGTAGATGCACGTGAAAAAGATGTGCCAAAATAAGAACCTTAATTTAGGTATTGTCTGAAATATACTTGGTCGTATTCCAGTGACATAAAATGTCACTGTGCATTGTATTACAAAACTGTAGGTCATACTTACTTGACAATAGAAGGATCATTAAATCTTGCCGTTGTTGTCCAAATTCAGATATATTTAAAAATAAATTGTGATTACACGTACGCTTCACAATTGGAAAATGTACAATTTTGCTTACATTTCAAATTTCCGAAAGATTACAGATATTCTTGTGGACACAAAAATATTTAACGCATTCCCCGTCATTAGAAAAACATTTCCAGGACAGTGCCAGCGATCAAAATGAGTGCATTTTTTGTGGCTGGACAGACTTTATCAACCATCCTAAACGTAATTTCATTTTAGATTTAGGAAGTTAGGGTTTGCAGGGAAACGGTTTTGTTCCATCTTCGTTGCAGCTTCTGTAATTTACCAATGAAACATGGATACCAAATTAGAGCTAATAATTCATAGATATTTCTTTGAATCTTCATTAGTACTCTTTCAAAATCTCGTCTGGACCTCCCATCACGTGACCACTCCCACTCCGCACAGCGAGACTCCACAACTTATCTTCAAATTAGTTGTTATTAGTCAGACATTCAAGATATCTTTTGAAGTAAATGTAGGCTAGTTCGAACCTCCTTATGATGGTGTATTGGAGATGCACATAATGGCTGCTTTAATGATACAATAGCACCACAACGCTGGCTATATTAGACGATATTATACCAGTGGGAGATGTTTGAGATTAGCTCTTCAGAAGTGTCTTGAAAGACGTTTTGTAATGTAACAGTGATAACTATTTATTCGCAGGTATCAAAAGAATGAAACTCCGTAGGAAAACATGTAATTGATCAGATGATCAATGGCAAGTCTCTTTTTTTGGATATGGTTCAAATATCTAATAAAATACAATAACTGCTGCAGAATGATATAATATTCACAAAAATGATGCAACAGAAAGTGAACATATTCTATGTACTGTAATTTAAGTGTTACGTGCGAATTTAAAATCTACATGAAACTTTTTTTTGCAAAAAGAAAGGAAAGGAAAGGAAATATATTCGAACAATTTTTTGAGATAATATTTAATTTCATACATGATTGGTTGTGACCATTAGTCAAAATCGTAATAATATATTGACAATTTCCTTATCAATTTTGTATAAAACACGAACTCTTCAATGAGATTTATCATTACATTTACGTCAACTATGTAATGATAGCATCTTAATTAAAACACTATTGATAGATTAAGTTTTAATGGTTGATTAAACTTTGGTGAAATGAGAAAAGAAAATCATTTTGTGCAAACATGTAAAACCATTCAAAGAGAATGGATGACTACTGGAAGACAACCCTGGCGTTAGGAGGCTGTTGATGTTCAACGAGTCTTGCGTCAGGCGGCAGGCACATACCCTCAGGGCCCTTGATTAACAAAACTCACGCAATGCTAGTTCTATCCTGGTTAAATGTACCTGCATTACATTGTGCAGTCAGTACCACGCCTGTCCCTTGTAGAGGCCTGTGAAAGCCACTTGACCCTTTCTGCTTCTTCCCGGGAAGCCACTCCGAACTTTTATAGCACATCAACAGGAGGCTACTTCGGACATTGTCTCTTTCACCATGAAGCCATTGCGTGTCTCGCCAACCCTTATTTACCTAGGCTTTTGGTCCTGTCGAAAAAGGCACTTCAAGTCTCCAGCTTTCTGGGGAATGTGTTTTATTCTTCCTCACAGGGGATACCTGGGTAATTGGCTTTCGGTGGCTGGCCATATTGCAAATGGACAGTTCGAATTAAAGTCAGCACACAGGAAATGGATAAATTGCATTGATATTATAGATGTTTTCCCACATATGAAAAAGTTCATGGTGATGTCTTGCATTTCATTTACTGTCAACAAGAATTGATAAATTCATTTCAACGACGGAAATCATCCACCTTAATAATATTTATCTGACATTAATAATAAAGTTTGTATACCTCACACATGTTTGTGTGATAGTTTATTTGAATCTGTGAAGTAAACCCAAAGTTCTCCACCAAATGAGAATGACAAATCAATTGACAGCACTGAGGCAATGTCTGAACTCAAGTTGGCTAAAACCATCGCTGTAACCTTTTTTGAGAATGAAAGATTTGGAAGCTAAGACGGAGACACAAATGTTAGTGAACAAAGCATCATTATTCTCATATTCAGAAGGATTTAATTTTTCCCAACGCATTTTGTAAAAAGCTCCTACTGAAGACAATTACGTATAAATGAACTCAACTTGTTTGCAAAAATTTGCACCTCTTTTGTGAAGACAATGTTCTCATGAAATCACTGAACTGAACGATTCCACTTAAAATTTTGCTGAGGACCTACTTTACACCAAAACAGTTTTTGCTACAATAGTGGCACGTGTACATGTACTTTAGCCTGCAGGTGGATTTTCAAGTAGCAATTGGGAAAACAAGTAAACACTTTTTTTACACCAGAAAGAATTCAATGGTTTTGAGGTCAAAATTTGCAGCGATATTAATAAGAAGATAGGGTTGATAAATTATGTTACATTTTAATGTTGCAAGCTTTATACTTAAAATGAGAAGAAATTTGACTCATACAGATGATCATCTTTAGTTTCTAAGAAATGCAAATTTGTGGCTCTTATATCTGGAAATTTTGCATAGTCATTTAGTTTCACCTTCTCCGGATTTTACTTGGCGTTTAGTTGACTTTCTATGACACAAATTTTTTTTAGTGTACTGAAATAAGATTTCAATACCTTTTTTATTACTCATTTTTACATTTAAAAGAATATTTTTGTATTTCCCGAGATAAAACTGGGCATTTGTGATGTTTGGCATATTAGGGGCATATTTTTCGCTCCAAACATAAAAAAGTTTCCCCACCATCATTAGTTTTACTAGAAACTCAAGACTATTATGTGGAAAGGTTTGCGATACAAATTGAGCTCAATGTATATAAATATGAAAGCTTTTCATAGTTAACCAGTTTTTCATTCAACCAATCATCCACATTGTGAAAGAGTGTCTTGAACTCACAAATCAGTAATGGTAAGAACATATGAGCGCGTAAACAAACTGCCTTATTTCATCATTCTCCAGTCTTTCTGATATTGATCGTGTGGTGAAATATTGATTCTAAACATTGAATATTCTGCTATTATATCTTGTGACAGCTTCAGTAATCAAACCAGAGACCTAATTTACCTATTTGTTTTCACTTTTTAGGGTACACTCCACAGCAAATAGATGGTTTGCTAAAATCTAATTAATACGACGCACTAATTAATTACCCTCATTCAGTGGTGACATGCTATCATGAGTGTGTCAGTGGCAGACACTTGATGGTTGAGAGTCCATCGTTTGGTTCATTTGTCAAAATACACCAGTATACTATTGTATTGTCTGCTTTAAGTTTCTGTGAATGATCCAGATTCAGATTAGAAATTTGCACACAAATGTGACTGTTGAGGAATTTCATTGTCCTGTCAGAAGACACCTTCAATTCGACAGAGTTTAAAGGCATATTGGCAAATTGAACTTGATACTGAATTTTAGTTGGCTGCAGTTTACTCACCCCATCCCCTTCCCACGGTACTGAAACTATTTTCTTCGGAAAAAGGACTTTTCTTGAGGAAGAATAAGCACTGGCGGATCCAAGGGAGGCGCCAGGGACGCCCCTACCCTCTGGGTCCAATTTCTGTCACTTACATGCAGTTTTTGGGAACTAATTTTGGTCAAATAATAGGTTGGCGCCCCCACCTTGGAGGTAAGACCCCCCCCATCTGGAAAATTTTGGATCCGCCAATAAGTAAATTATATTTTCTCAAGCGAGACTGTTCTCAAGTTGAAAGTTGTCACATTTTTTCTTTCGTCCACAAACAAGAGTTAGATTTCCAGAATAGAATTGGATTTCCAGAACGGTCCCCTCAACTGGATCATTCTCCAAAACGGCTTAATCCACTATCAGTGACAGTACAATATTGCCTTAGTAATTAGTCAATCCTCATGCAGGCCATGAGCAAAACAACTGTAATTACAGTAAATGTAGAAACCATCCAGTCACTGCCGCAAGTCTGTGGGGATCATCTCAGAACATTTTTCAGCCTCACACACATCCAAGGAACATTTGAATAAGATCAGGCCATTAACTGCTTATCTTCAAAAGAAGAATTTGGGATTTAGAAAATTTGCAAGGACTTCCTGGTATCAATGATTGCAGTTTACAATGTCTCTTGAGAAAACTATTGGCATGTTGTATCAGTTTAGTTCCAGATCCAGGGAACATAAATAATGAGAATATGTCTCAGAACATACAGAAGCGCCTTTTCTACGAACAAGCATTTCTTGATTTCATGCCGTTGTTTTCAAAAAGTGTCATACTCCCCATGAGGGTCGGCACCCGATCTCCCTGCGAATAATCCTGGATGTGGTGGACAGAAGCAAAGAAGGTCACGTTTATTTTTGACATGTTCCCTTGCTTAGTCCGTATCTTGTCAGATACGACAAAACAAGAGCCTAGCCCAGCTTTTGTTTAACAGTAAATGATGTGTTAATAGCCCAAAGTAATTACAGGATATGCGCTGCAATTTTCCTCAATTATCGCTCATCCCTTTCAGACGGAAGTCACTGGGGTGAGTGGTGGTTTCTGAAGCAGGGAACGCATCTCCTCTCTCATTGTAACATGTTCAGCCTCTCCACTTACATCCTCCACACAACTTTCTTTTCTTCTGCATTGTCAGCATGCAATGCACTATCCTGAGTGATGCAGGCCCCAGGGAAAACAAAGTTCTTGTAGCGCCTTGAGTGCTACAACTTAATTCAACAGATCCATGGAAAAGAGAAACTTTCAAACTTTTACGTTTTGTTCGTGTATTTTTTCTTGGTATTCATTTTGATCCTCATCAATCCAGAATCAGATATTGTTTCAGATAAATTCTCAGTTATAATTTATGGAATGATTACAAAAAAACTATCACAGAGACGAGACTTCACAGCAGTTTTAAGCAATGAAAAACAAAAGTTGTCTACCGAAGGGAAATGAAAAATAGGCCTAGATTATGTTTTTGTTTTGTCAGACCTGAGTTCATTTCACCAAAGTCTTAGTACTTGGTATTCAATACCTAGTGTAGTATCTGCTACTTAGTAGTAAGTAGCCATGTTAAAATCAGTAGCCGATCCTGGGGAAACCAAGGGGGTGAGGCGGTATGCCCCTGGCTCTGTAAAAAGTAATAAAAAAGATATCTGCAGAAACAACTGCATAAATTTCATGTTTTTTATGTTCTGTTAGCCTGCCACTAGATCTCCCTCTGAACTAAGTAATTTACTGATACTGATACTGATGCTTTGTACAAAGGGAATGAATCAAGTATCACACATTAGTGAATGAATACAAAACAAATTTTTGTGCTTCCTGTGAAATACCAATTATTACCAAATACCAAATATTTAGTACTAAGTATTTCGTGTTCAACAATCATTCACTCAGTTTAAAATATTTAACCCAGTATTCAATTGTGCTCAAAACCAAAAGTGGCTTCTATTAAAAATTCTTTAAATTTTATATTATTTGCTCTATCTCCACACTAGATGTAGGTTAACCACCCACAAAGTTTGAAATATCTATCTTTATAACTGTAGTCAAGAAAGTAGCCCACAGATAACAATGATGACAAAAATCAAATAAGTACAAAAACTCATGTTACTTTGCTGAGAATAAAAAAACAAAAATCTACCTGTGTTCGAAATTGGTAACTTTTATATGTCTGAATCGTTATGGCATCGTTTCAGGAGATTGGAGCAAATCCAATATGAAAAACAATACCACTAAATACCTGCTGAATATTTAACAAGACTTTTGATTTAATTACCCTTTCATTGTATTTTTTTGGATATGGACCAGCTTTTAGCTTGACATAGGGTGCGGTTCTCAATGAAGTCATCCTTCTAAATCTGATACAGTTGCAGGTTTTTGGCAACATGAAGCACACACCTAGTTGACAATGTGAACCTCGATGACAATGATAACACTGGCATATCATTTTTGAGCTGAGCGTTCTAATGCCAATGTTGACTTAAAAAGGGAACTTAAAGGCAATCTTTGGATTCTGAATGAAACATGTGCACCATCTAGTAGGAGTCATACTTACTAAATCAATTATGTTTGAAAAAATTCAACAATTTTTCATCTCTATCTTTTTCAAATGCGAATGAAAGACTTTTGCAGTACTTCCTATGAGAAATTACAAAGAGTGGGGCCCATGAAAACCACTCGACTAACCTTTCTCTTAAGTAACAGTACCATAGACTTACGTTATTTCACCAAATAATGGCAATGGAAATGTTTAGAAGGATTGGAAAGCACACTTGAAACAGTTTTCAAACCCCGAGGTCGCGTGCGTTTTTATCTTTGCAAAATGATGCCCACATAATGCTGCCTTGATTTCACCTGGTTCGATTTTACGTTCGAATGAATCCATTTAAATCCATTATAATGTTAGCAAAATAGACATAACACATCTTGCTAGATAATTGTTCTCTGATTTCTAAAGGTGTCGTAAAATTGTAGCATTTTCTCAGGCCACTTGTAAATGCAAAAAGAAATTCTTTATTTGATATCATGGGAAAATTATGGTGAACGGTGTAAAATTAGTTATTACGCCGAAATGAATTTCTGAAGGGCACTTTCAAATTTTGGCCAGTGGGTAGAAGGAAATTTTGAAGTTTTGCTACATTTGTGAAAGTTTTCTTTTGTTCGAATTTAAACGTACTCCGGAAATATGACTGAATTAAGGTAATGTATGTAATAAAGACACCAGCTTATAATTACATCAGATATATTATTAGCATTAACTTGGCGAAACATGGAAACGTTCCAAAGTTTTCTTGTGTATGTAGGAAGACTTTTGTGAAGAGAGAAGAAAGGATTTTACCTCCTTTTGCGAATATGAATTAAAATAGAGAACTGTCGACTGTTATTTTTATTCTTTGCCGACAGAAAACTCAATATTGGATTGTAAATTTGCACAAGACACATGTGTGTGTATTTAACAACTTTCTTGAACAGGGTAACAATTAACTTAAGTACACAGTTGATGTTAAGTGAGAATTTACTGCAAATTGTTTGCATTTTAACAGTAAATCCCACGTATTTCAAATCAAATCTGTGGGCGTTCAGTTTGGTTGCACGCAGCAATGGTTAGATCCGTCCGTTAGTTTAAAAATTACACAAATTCTAGATTTTTATCAGAATGTAAATGGACATTTGTGCGTTATTATGAAAAAATATAGTTTGAAATAGGAGCTGATGTTGTATGCCTCTGAGTTTTGAAAGGTAACCAAGGGATGTCAGCCTATTATTTGGTCACTATTCCAAGATACTGTATGGAAACGTTGAGTAAATTTCGTAGAGAGCAGCGTGTCATTTGCATCCGCTCGTCCAAGTAGCCAAAAAGCTGACTTTATATCAATCTCTTAAAAGAAACTAAAGTGACTGATTTCATTTTCAGAAACCGAGGTGCAATGATTGTCTTCTGCTCTTAACATTTAGCAATAATCATTTAAAGAATACAATGTTTTGATGTTTTGTGAACATTTCAGCAAATTTCACCAGTTAAGTATTGAGTACCCACACATCACAGATGATCCAGATTGCCATTGAAATCAATGGTAAAATATCCATTTTGTTCTCAGCTTAAGGAAGATGAAATTTCTTTACGTTTTACACAAGACAGTATGTTACAAGGCTAATACTGCAGATATGAATATTAGAATATTAAATCTAATAGGTCTATAATTAAGATGATTGAATTTTATTCAAATTATTCGCCTTCCTCAAAAGTTTCCATGGACCACCGACAAGTGCAATTATATCAATTCAGACAGCAAACAGTATAGCTTCACTAAAACGAAGATCGCCACGCATGATCGGCTTGGTATTGTTGCGATAATGACACGACTCTTAAAAGAATGCAGATGAATTTAACAGGAAAAAAAAGGCCAACTACAGTTTATTCCCACCACTGCTTTTCCTCTTTTATTTTCTTCATATAGATATACTCACGAATAGCTGTCAACATTTATTTGCTTCCTTTCTCTGTAATATGTTTAGGCTTTTTATTTAGATTCTAATTTTGATGAAACTGAAATTTTAAGGTTTAGCTCTAACATCCATGCTGCCATCTCTCGGAAAACCATCAATACAATGGTCCCGCATCCACAACGTGATCACAGCAGACCATTTGAGAATTGTTCCAGCTTACCTTGGATAATAACACTTGTTCAATGAATGAATTGATTTCTTTATTTGAAACTGCTTCGAGAAGGAATTTTAATACTGTCATAAAGCCAATGAAGATACCTAAGAGGGAAATGGATTGGCAAAACAAACCACAAATCGCATATACACAACGACAACAACTGCATTGGCTGATCCACGAATCCTAGGGGACTCTAGGGACGTGCCCCCCCCTTCTGTGTCCACTTATTACCCAGAAATTGTTGAAAGTATGTAATGAATAAAGCCTATTTAGGCAGTGGCAGATCCAGGATTTCCTAGGGGGCACTAACCCCTAAAGGAATCACCAACTCCTTTTAAACTATTTTTGTCCAACAACTGTATGAAAACGAAGAAATTTTGGACCTGGGGTGCACGTCCCTTGCACCCCCAGATCTGCCATCGGTAGGTGCCTTGTCGCAAGTGTCATTATTCTTATTTGTGTGTAACTTACACTTTTTAAATGTGATGTAATCTTCTGTAAACATTTTTAGTCCTGTTTTGATGCCACCGGAAGTTGAAGATGGGTCAACATTCTGCAGCCTTTGTGCAGCATTGGCCGTTCACTTTGAAACCATCTGGTCGTTATGTTATTCCAAATAGTTCCAAGTTAAGCAGTTTATTGAACAACAAAGCACTTCCTGTTTTATTCTGCAACAGGGTGCAAGTTACATGTATGGTCCAAGTTTTTACCTTACTTCGTGCCAGGAAAGATTCTCAGCATGGATTCAATGACCTTTCTCAAGTTGACTATTTTCTGTCTAACATTTGGCTTGACTTACTCTGATCCAATGTCATTCCATAATTTCCACTCGAAATCATCAATTTCCTTATGTTTCTAATTTCTTGCATAGCCTTATTGCACTTACCTGGCATTTTGACGTGAGGAAGTGAGGAATATTCCCATAAAAAGAGTGGAAAACCCATTGCTCTTACACACACACTAAAACCTATCCTACTGGCTTTACATTGGTTTGCATGGGAGAGACCAAAATGGCCAGAAATGGGATAACTTGAATGCTGCGGCATCAATGATCATTTTGAGGCACAATTTATACTTGATGAGGTGCAAGAGTAGAAACCTAGTATTGAGATTGAAAGAAATTTGGCCATTTTGGCCTTTTTTTAGAATCAACAAATTAAAACAAGTTGTGCTTAACAAGTTGCTCTGTTAACCATAAGTTATCAGACACAATAATTTGCCAGAGCAAACTGCCTACACAATGGCAGAGAGGAAAAACTCTGCATGCCTGGATTCTTTTCCAGTACAGAAGGCAACATCCACGCAGGTACAGGATGAATTTGTTGGAAAAACTAAAAGTATTATGCTGCGCCATAGTACATTATTGCAGGATACTGTCCAACAATATGCTCCAGATCAGATCGGGTCACTCAGTACACATACTATGGTGGATCCTGGGAACCCTGACAAAGGATTTGATCCGCCCCCTCCCCCGGATCCGCTAGTGTGACTGTAATAGGAAAGAAATTTAAGATACTGTTGTTTTAGTCTGAAATTGACGTTCCTTCAGGAACCGCTCCAATTTGGTGGTCCAGCGGGCCCCGTGGACAGTTTGGCAAAAACGTACGTTATGCTTGAGAGAATTACGGGAAGGAAAA
>JBCAUG010066601.1:0-64191 GCA_038406175.1 Haplosyllis leylae | reverse complement strand
AACACAACTTTTTGTCAATTTTTCATGCAAAAGAAAATAATTTAAATATCTTAAAACTTTTTTATCATTCGTAAAATAGAAAAATATGCTTCCAAGGTTTAAAAATTATCAAATAATAACTTAAAATTTATTTTATTTTACATGTTTTTGATTTAAAACATTTAAATTTTCCACCTTTATTGATGAAATCATTACTATATTTCACGTGTTAAATTGCAAAAAAAATTTAAATTGAAGATATCTTTATATTTTTAAATCTAAAAACATAAATAAATGAGTTTTGGACATAATATTTTAGTGAAAAGTGACGCTTTATTTATGAGGGGGGCCCATTTTGTCTGTGAAATCAGGGCCGGTGCCAGGATTTCATGGGGGGTCAGAATATTCTGTTACATGCTAGTTCTATCACATCCAGGTTAAGTGAGTGACTGCATTGTAACCAGTGCTGATTTCAACTACCGTAATTTCATTTTTTTGTTTTGAATACCAATATCCGTTGTTCCGTTTGAACTTATTTGTTTTTAAAATAGGCATACATTTTTTTGGTGCAGCTTGCAGGCAACGCAGATTTAAAAAGTACTACAGAATTCTATATCTTTAAAAGTTAAATTTTAAGTAGGATGTTTTTAGTTTAAAGTGTCATTATTTTTAATCTTATCAAATGACACTATAAAATTGTCACTAGAAAATTGTCATGTCATCAATTAAGTACTTTACAATGGATGGATATATGATGTGAGAAATACAATTGATTTAAGCTCCTGTGGTAGAGCCAGAGGTTTATGCAAATTGGGCTCACTTGTCAGCGTGCGTTTTACAGCAAACATTCCACAACAGAGACCGATGCAGTGATGCGAGATTGACCCAGGAATATAATGATGTGTAATGAGGCTTGAGATGTTCACCAGGATATGTCAATATATGTGTCATGTCCACAAAATGTTATTGCGGATCAAAAATGTAGCCAAGAGTGTACTCCTATTTCTGATGTTTGTACAATTCACTAGACTTCCTGCGATGATCTTAGATTTTCCTGCATGTTGCATCCATCTTCAATTTAATCTTTCATCCCAGGATTTTTCTTCATCACAGAGGCCTAAAATGATATTTGAGGTTCAGTCTTTGCCAACCGACTTAGTTCACTGAAGAATATTTCTACTATAATTTCGTCTGAAGCTAATTCGGAAAACATAAAAAAGCTATTTGCCTTTCACTTTTGGTTCAGTTAAGGTCATTTTAACAATATGATTTTAAGTATTTGACAGGCGCACAATTATGTGTAAACTGAGTCGAATGTATAATGTAAAATGTGTAATTGAAAGGAGCATGAAACTACTACATCTGAGGCCAACTTCTTTGCCATGATCATCAAGTAGGTTATATTTACCAAACAATTGGCTCTCGGTGCACGACAATGTACATTAAAGGACTACGATCGTCACAGAACAGGAGGATATTTTTTTCAAAAATTATAATTAAGAAGTGCCCCAGGGAACAACATTACATTCCAGTATCGGTGACATCAAAAGATTCACGGAGAAAAAGTAATTAATATGGTCGACTCAATTATTTAGTATTTAATTACAAGTATGTGACAGTCATCTGCTGAATTACAGGATACAACGTTTGGTGCGACCTAATTTGACGCTATAAAGTTGAAAATTTCACAGGTAACAGGAGGGCAACGCGCGTTAAAGGGGAAAACCTAAACCATAAAAGGTCATTGAAGTCACCCATTAACATTACAGTATACTTTTTCAATTATAATTAATTGATTCAATTTATATTCAGCAGATGACAGTTTTAAAACGAAATCTTTTATGTCATAATGTCTTACGTCCGAGATGGTTTCGTTAACTACTATTATCTTGAAACGCAATTGTCAACAGAAGCAGTTTAGATCGTTTAACTATTGCATACAGATACACTTCTGATAGTGTAGTGCTGTATTAAAGATTATTTTTTACTAAAGATGCTTCATTATTTCCTTTCTTCTCATCTTCTCGATACAACTACTGAAAAAAATCCAGAAATTTAAGAACCTTTATCTGATTGTTAAGAAGTATTGAAATTTTTGACTTTGACCTTTTGACTTTCACGATTGATTTAGCTTCATTCATCAGATATTTTCTAAAACTTGGTGAGTTTTTATCTCATGTGATAATCAATAGAGAAAACTATGTGACACATAAAAACATCCCGTTAAATATGAATCGAAATTGCTCGAGGGTGTTTCTCAAATCCTTTAAAGTATTCCTCTTCGAGGAGTTTAACAAAGGATCAGAAAATACCAAAGCAGAAAAGGGCAGTTCTTTGAAGCTAAGCAGATATTGAACGGCTATTTATATGTTGTTTACGGCCCAAAAATGGTTTCTACGAAGTATATTTAATGGGAGTGGTAAAAAGTGAAGTATTTTGAGTGAAAAACAGCGGTACTAAGTGCGGTTGTCCTTTTGTGACGTGTTAATAAGGGAATGGTAAAAAAGTTTTGTAAGACGTAATAACAGAATTTTGAACATGAAAAATGATTCTTACGGCACACACTTGTACCATGGACTACAATTACCTAAAAAGTTTCAAATCGCACGCATCGTATTTTACACATATTCAGTGATGCGTGCTTCCCACTTCTTTTTTTATCGTCAATGCCAGTGTTTACAATTTTGGATATGCTCTATTGACGACCTTGTTTACATGGTATACTAATGATCCCAGTAAACAAGTCGTGCGACCAGGCATTCAAGTCAAACTGAAAAGTGTGGCTAAATTCAAGAGCCTTGAGAAAAAGGAGAAATATCCAATGATAAAGTGTTTAATAAGCTTTCTAATTGATTCAGAACATTGGTATTTAACATTAGTGTGTGAAAAGAAAGGAAAACATGGAACACGATTCTACCTGTCGTCACGGAATCAGTCATTGCTGGCATCGTCATGCCTCATTGGCGGTGCTTCGTTCCATCACACACTTTGGATTGCCTTACTGGTTTTAACTTTATCCTCCATGGGTAATAATTTGTTCAGTGCTCTGTTGAACTCTTGCAAAAATAATAATGAAATACTTCTGTTTCAATATTTGTACACACAGGACTGTGACAATTTGCATCTCGCCTATTTCTTAAAGTCTGAAATGAATTCGAATTCAGTTGACAAGGAGCGGATCCAGGACATGCGCAAGCCCTGGAATATATTTAAGCCATTTTCTATAAAAAAAAAAAAAAGAAATTAAAGAAATTTTGTTTCATAGGGGGCACCCCTTCCTTGGATCAGCTACTGGTCGAGACAAGTGTGATAGCAAGAATCACGCGATGAGTAATTTTAGGTTTGATATATTTCACGTCGTGCTATTTAAAAATAAACCCGTATGATAAAAAGTAGCGTGATTAAATCTTGTGGAAAAACTTGTCACCTGTACCCTGGAATAGAAATTTAGTCTTTTCAAACAGAGGCTTACGCACTCAAAACCCCATGCGTATCAGGACAGATTCTCTTCTGAAACTTTTGCGCTTTGCAGCATCAGGCAATTTAATTTACCTTTATGAAGAAGGTTTGTAAATTGGGAATGTAAGAGGTTGTTCCCTGGATAGCAGTGGACTTCTAAGAAGACAGTTAAGGTAAAGTCACGAATAGTTTTTGTATGCATTTCTTGTAGCATCGTAGTCTTACTTAAAACATGTTAGGTTACAAGCATTCCCCGATATTTTTGTTTAAAAAATCATTGAAGTCCGTAATGACATTTCTGCAAATTGGTACAAAAAATGTTTCTGACTATGTGATATTCTGACATCAGGCAACTTTTCCCACAGTTGAAAGGAAATAAAGGTAACATTCTAACCCCGAAGTGCCTTGAATTCTGATTGCAAGATTATAATAAACCTCGTCCATGATTACTGAAAGATACTTGAGAAATAATTGCATAGGTCTATTCTTTGTAGATCCGATTTAGTTGGTTCCAAATTACAGTGGTATTTCAATGGTGAGCTTTGAAATAGGGTGTATTAAGACCTCCCCACAGGATCATGGCCAGGCATGGGAAGATGGAGAGTAGAGGTCAGACTGTTATTCGATCTTTCAAATCGAATATAATTATTTAACTTTTAATAACTCTGCAGGAGGAAAAAAAGGAGTTAAAAGGATAAAATATCAAAGCAAAACCTTTGCCTGAAAACCTTCTATAGGGAGATCAACAAGAATAATATTTGTTAGTAAAAGACCAATGTGGAGGTGATTATCAAAAATAATGCATTTGACAATGATGCCAATCTTTACTTTGACCCGAATGGCAATAGCTAAAACGTAAGAAAACCATAACAAATACAGAAAAAAACATCAAATTCTGTAAGGAATATTACTTGATGTCATTTAAACCTCTCAAGTAGAAATCTAGTAATGATCGTGAAAGGAGTGAAATAGATAATATCAAAGTTCTGCGGTTGTACTCAGCAGTATTAATATTCTCAGACAATGAGATGAAAAATACTTTCACTTTTCTCCTTTTAAGTATTTCGGAGGTAGAAATTGTCAGGTCATCCATCTACTGGTGACAAGCTTCGGTGAAAAAAGGAGTAGATGGAGAAAGAACACAATTAAATGCAATAACCTTTTCATACATCTCGCCATGTTATTGTTGCATTTTTTCTTCGGAATAGATATTTAAGAAGTGATTGTCAAGAAAATGTATTGTAGTGTGGAACAACTCTGTATATGTTTACATCACGAATCCGTTAAAAAAGAATCCTGATTCGGTTCTTCTTCAAGTAGTGAGGATGACCAGGTAAAAATGGCAACATCCAAAAAAGTGACTCGGAATAACGTCAGGGAATTTGTCTTGAAAACAAGAAAAGTATGTTTGAGGCGGCACCTATTGGTGGTGCTGCCTGTTATTGCCTGAACTGATTTTCAGTAATTTTTTTCAGAGATGCAGAATGATTTTGATACCCCCTTCCCCAGCTCATCCTATCTCCCACCTCTAATTTCCACCAGATAGCAGCACTTTATAAAATCCTGTCATCTGGTGGAATTTAAGGATGGGGAAGAAAGTGAACTAGGGAGGGGGTATCAAAATCACAAATGTAACCAAGGCTAGCCAAACAGCACAGCAGTGCTGCCTCATAGGAATGCCGGGGTATCAGCTCGTTAAATTTATACTCATCCGTTTCTACCATAGTGACACAATGAAACATAAAAATAAAGATTATGCTTTTAAAACGCCCGTACAACATACCTGGAACATTAAAGTCTGTTAACAGTCAGATAAAGATGCTGGAAAGTGAAACAGAAATTTCTTGAAATGTGTGTTTGATCATAAATTAGATATTCCCTAAAGATAAATTTCCTGTTTTCAAAGGGGAAAGAAGACCTCTTAAAATTAAGTAGAGGGAGAGTATGAATAAAAAACTAAAAAAATTATGCACATGCGAATTTTACAGATAAAATTCCATGGCGAAAGGAAGATGCTGGAAGATTGACCCTTTGTCGATTTATTTGTGGTTGGTCAATGGAAAATAGTACTTTTGAGTTAGAATAGAGATCGTTTTGTCAGATAAGCTACGGTTTGTGATGGCTGAAGATGAAGCGATTTGACAAGCCAAAGATACCTTCCATTTAAAAGCATGATTGTGATTAATACATGTCATTTCATTGCACTTAAATGCCCGAAGAATCATTTCTCGTAAAATACGAATTTTTCATGGCGAAATGTCTATTCCAGTTGAAGGCCACCTACTGTTACTTCTAATGCAACGTTCTGCGCTTTAAGATTTATGCTTCTAAAAAGCCATAAATAATGTTATACGTTTTGTCACTTACGACGATGTCTCATTTTTTAAACCAAATTTTATCTTTACAATGGTGAGAACAATTTTGCTGGATTCGATTCAATTGTTAAGCTTTTGTTGGAAAAACTTGTTTTTTCACAGGTGTCGCCACTGAACTCAACTTTGGTCTTGTTTGATTTTCTTTTCTTTTTTTTTTGCAGCAATTCAGTGCTACGATCCAGTCATTATTTTCTTTTAAAGATTTGGAAATATTTGTATCGCACAGGAAAAGTTCAAGTTAGGTTTGCCAGAATGTTGGAACCAACCGGCAGATGCAATCTGATCTTTGTTTCATGTAGTTTTTTATTTGTTTCGTGTCCAAAAACATAAAATCAATAAATTATCAATCATTCTATTGAATGAAAGCTTCATTTCTGGGCATTTAAAATATGTCTTAAAGATATAGACAGTGCATAGTCGTGTCCTCTGGCATGTTCTCTTTGCTGAGGGGTCGGGAGGGGAAGTTACCTGGGCAGGTGAGTAATGTGTAGCGGCATGGCTTTGATGTCCACCTGTCCAGAGTCACGACCCCGGAGAGCGTCCTATTGTCCAACAGAGACAGAGATTAACAAAAAGCAAACGCAGAAATATCTCGTGTCACTGTCTGTTTCATTGTTTTAGTCATCTTCAAATGTCCTTCATACATGACTTTACTCGGATGTTTGCCAGCCATTTTACAATGGTATTTATCTGTCTCCAACAAAAAGATGGGCTTCTAGTCTATTGTAGCAATAGTCAAAATGAAACGACCGTGACTTATTTTATGATTTTTTAAATAAAATCAGTTAGAACTGTTAACAATGGGATGAGATAGATAAAATATCGGGATGGCCCTTCTGAAGTCCATTCACTTTTGTTTGCAACAGCATATGTTCGTGCAAATTGCTTATCATCTTGTTGTCATTCCATTGTTTCAAAATTTGACATCTACAGAGCTATTGTCTATCAGCTAAGTAATTACATAAATTTTGAATTGAAAGTACTATTGCTTTGAATTTTAAATTTCCTTTCAGAGATTTAAAAGTTTTGCTTATGTCTTTCATGAGATTAGTTCCTCGATTAAACAACAGGTGTCGGGACCGCATTGCATCACAGGAATATTTGCAATACTTCTCTCAAGCCCTTTCTCCACGAAACAATTCGTAAAGAAGTCGATAGGCGATGAAATAAATTAAAATATAAAACTAATTTATGCTCTTTTCAACTAAATTATGTCCCTCTTTTTTAGTTTGATGAATAACATGTAACTAGGTGTCTAGGTACTTTCAGTGATAAATTTACCTGAGGAAAACCCTTTTGCGAGAATGAAGTCTTGCATCAACTTTTTTTGAATTTCAACCATCTAGTAATTTGTATGAGTTTAAATTTTGTTCCTGGAGGAAAAAGTCATCAAACACAGAAAACACGTTAATCGGAATGTTTGACTTGATTTAAATGTTACGTTGCCAAAGCCTTTGAAAGGCTAATTTAAGAAAGTGTGTACTTTCCGTGTTATAAACTTACAGCTTGGAATGCAGTAGACATAAAGAAATATTTCCCGATTTGTCAGAAATATTGTCTCACGGAGAGAAAGGTTCACGCACAACAAGAGAGACCGGCTGTTTTCCTTGTTCTCTTCAAAACGCAAAATGTCTCACCTTAAAATAATGTAATTTTTCACTCCACTGGCTTGTCACTAAACTTTATCAACTTGAAATATGAATAAGTGACTTTATTGCTCTGTGCGTTTCAATTATAATGTTGGCCACATAAAGTCCTCTGTGTCTCTGTGTCTCGGTCTCACCTCCCCACCCCCTACCCCAACTCCATTCCATTTTCCATACACCCTTTCCCCTCATCCCTCTGTCTTTATATTGACTTGATTACTCAAAGTCTCCCTTTAAAAGTTGATTAGTGATTTTCCATGCTAATTGGCTTGATTGACGAATTGTTTGAATCGCATTTGTCTGTAATTATGCCACTTTACTTGTATGCTTTAATAAATCTTACCTCCCTTGAAAGTTGATTGAGTTTCTTAAGGGACCGAGAGATGTTCCGATGTTATTACGTGTACGTAGTTTTTTTTTGAGAGTGTGGATTTGGTCGATTTGGATCTAAAATTTGCTGACTTCTGAAACTTGTTTCGCTACTCTATGGAATTCAGTGTGCGTGTGCGTGTGCGTGTGCGTGGGTGCGTATGCGTGTGCGTGTGCGTGTGTGTTATTGACCTACTCGGTGTAGGTGCCACTGCGACTACAGAACACAGCAGAGCAGAAGCGTTGAATGTAGCTCCTCCGTTTGATTGTTTCTGAGGCTCATCAGTTCCGACATTCCTATATGACAAGTTGTTTTTGTGATTTCGTCTGAGGGTTTGTTTAGATGAAGCAGAGCTAGGTGTACCTTGGAACCCCGTTGATGGGGGTCACCCTGGGCTCCTTTGAAGCATCCCTTCCTCCCCACCTCTACAATGGATCTAGATAGATTTTTGGTTTACGTACTCAGTCAACCGAGACCCTGTGAAATACTCATTACAAGATGCAAATCATTCAAACCACATCTAATAGACATACCTACACAACCTCAACAACTTAATGGCGAATTTCGGTTAAAATAGATAGTCAACACACAACTTCTAAGAAAATATGTAAGTTACAAATGTACTAGTGAAAAGTTATTTGTACTTGGCTAGCAGCTTTTGTTTCAGTGGGTTGTTACATAAAATAGACATAAAATAGAAATATGTGAACTATAGGTCATTCAAAATCTTTCCTCCATGGCATTTTCATTCAAATTATCCTACATATATGTTGAACAATTTTTTTTTATCTAATAAGTCCAAGGTAAACTCAGTGCTGCAGCTACAAGTTACACCAGGGAACTTCACAGCACATTTAATCTGAATTGAATTGGTTCTAATTTCTTGCCCCTACTTTAACTAGCTTGTACTAGAATTCTATTTTTAGTAATGAATTGTTTTTATGCTGACTAGTTGGCTACCAGAATTGTAAGAGACTAGTAACTGTCTCATCCAACTAGTTGTAGTCGTTCTGCCTTCTGTATAACAGTTGCGGACTCAAAGGCATATGAAAAGACGAAGGGGCGATGGCTTCTTCCTTGTCCTGTGAAAAAAAATTCATGTTGCCCATAAGCATTTTTCATATTCTACTTCTGTGTTGATGGGTTAATTAACATGATTGAAATATTTGTTTAGATTGAAGAATAAGCTGTAACTTCACCCAAAATTTGGGAAAGTTTGATTATTGTTTCCAAGTGTGCACAGACAAAGTGTCCGAGTCTTAGTCAGCTGAGCTGAGCTGAATAAGACTCAATCACAAACACATTGTCAGGGGTCTCTTATTCTCTTATTCTGAATTGTGCCGAGCCAGCCTTAGGACCCGCGAAGCTTTTGCATTTTCTTCTGCCAAATGTGCATAATCTCTTTTCTTCTGGTTCTTCCAAATTTTAAACTTACATTTATGCAGCTACATTACAAAGTAGGAGTGTTTCTTTACAAAATATTCTTGTCATTTTGCAAATGCAATATTTATATTAACCCAGCTAGTACAGCATTACAGACGTCGAGGGTTAGAGACACAGACTTGCAACATTTCCAGCTCCATTACACCGACCGACCAAACAGACGATCCGTGCACATGTGAAAACACTCAAACTCTCATTAACATCAGCCAATCTGTTCAACACAGGCAACAAACACTGATATACTCGTAGTAAGAACCTATGTGACAACTTCTAAAGGAACAAGTGAAATCAGACCCAGCTTCAAAGTGGTCTTCCACACACCCTCATTCGATTTGCGGCCTAATTTGATGAATAGGATTAGAAGAAAGTTGATCATCTTGGGGTTACATTTCGATGTTCCCTGAAAGATGCACTCTAAGAGCCTGTCCAATCAGGTTTATCCCCGGAGTACTCATTAGTGAGTACATGAAAGTACTTTACGTAAGGCAGTCTTTTTCTAATGAGTGTATGTTATTATTTTTCTGATTAATGAACGGTTCGATATCTTCAAATCTTCACTCATTAGAAAGAAGAAATGTATTTCGGAAAAACGTTTTACTGGTCCTCTCGTATTTAGAAACATAATTTTGTGAGCTGCAATTTCATCCAATGAATAAGAACGATATCATGAGTGGAATTGTAAACATCAATTTTGATTTTCATATTATGGTTATTATCTAATTAGGAGTAGCAATTGATGAAGCACCTCCTTAATTAACAACATTAAAACTAGATGTTTGTTTTCGTGATGTTCCCAAAGTTGTCATCACTGTGAGTGAGATGAAAGAGACCCTGGGATCACTTGCGCCGTGTACACAAACAACCACAGTGGATGATTAAGTAATCAAAAGTCATTTATCGTCTTATTAGTGACAGACAAATTGCAGCAAAATTTGAAAGTAATTCGTCTGATTTGCGCGATGATAAAGGTTTGATGAGATAAACAGATTGAGACTTGAGCTTTGTGAATTGGAGTTCGTGAGAACAGAATGGTGGGGGACAATGATGTCTGTTTTGTGCAACAATTAATTTCAAGAAAGGATATGAAAATGTTGAGCACTTGTTGACTTTTTGTGTTTCAAAGTTCAACATTTATTTGGGTAGCTATGGCAACTTGTCCAGCTGCATGGTCACTGTTGCCAGGTTACAAGTTGGTAGTTATCAGAAGTCAGCTGAGTGCATCGAAGCTGAACTGACCTCACAATTAGTTCCAGACTCGAATAACGGTTAATTTTTTATTACCGTTAAAAATGTGTGTCTATCTAAAAATGCCGTACCCATCATAGACACAAGGAAAAGTAAGAGATTTTATCGCAGAATATTAAAAAAGCTATAGAGTCTACAGTTCACAACACCTACTTATGTCCTTTATGTCCAAAAGTAGCTCTCGTTGAATTTTGAAAATATACAATTTAAAATATTAATATAAAATTACAAAGATATAAAATGTTTTTCAGGTGAAGGAACAGTCCTGAAAAGTTTTGAAATGATGATGGACTGTGCAATTTGAAAGATGACTTCTTTTCATGCAGTGGGGCTGCAACATGTCACCACCACGAAACGTTTAATTTCACAAAATTAACTTGTATCAATTTATAACGCTTTTGCATTCAGTGAATATGGTGTTGTATATTATGATTGAATGAATGGGTTGGAAAGAAGGCTAGGGTGTTTAGTGTAATGGAGCTCGAGTTTTAGGCACAACTCTTCCGTATCATGAGCACATTCTACCAGCGTCGTGACGCTCGTGCGGACACCGCGAATGCGATGTAACGCACGCCCGTCGCATGGCGAAACACGTGGGGATGTGAATAGATCATTGGTTCGCCATAACTTGAAACTGACCAAATCTGGGATCTAGGATTATGCAGTGACCATTATTCCGTATGTAACACAGTAATTTCTGTCACTAGACCTGTTTGATTTCCCATTTCATTGTCTTTATCCTATTCAGTTCAACATTTCCCATTCAATCCAAAATTATAAATTGGAGCTGTCCTTTGGATTTTTGTTCTTTTATCTTCATCATTTTTATGAATTTCTTCCTTCTAGAAACATTGATGTCATCTTTATTTCACTGAGTTTTATGTCAAACCCTTCAAGAAAGGTACAAGGCGTTGAAGGCGACATTTAAGTCACTGTGACTATGTGCTGAGTTCATAGGCATCTTACATTCATTCAAGCAAGCTCTTCACAACTTGGCTGCGGGCCTGAGAGGCTTGACGTTTAAAGTATATATCATTACTCTAGCATATCCCTTGGTTTTAGGTGTCTCCCGACCCTTTCGTTCACAACATTGTACCGTAATGTCAGGTTTAGTCTGGTAGAACACGAAGCGCAACCTTCGTGCTTATTTAACTCCTGTGTGTTGTATCTTACTTAACGTGTGCCTGACCGGCAAACCAAGTGCTTGAGCGTTTCAACAGGAGTTCGTACGGTGGAACGTAAGCGAGCGCCGCGGACAAGCATAGTTGGCCCGGGCTCAGAGGACTCGAGGGACTCTCAGGGGTGAGAATTCTCTACGTTAATGCGAATCTCTGCGGGGTCGAAAAAAACAAGCTTGGCAGAAGAAGGGAAATCACACGACTTGACACCAACATCTAACGTTTGTCTGTCAATAATTTGGGCATCACGTTTCAGTAGCTAGAAAGGCGGTGCGAACGTTTTCGTATGTGAACGATAGGGGAGGGCGACCAAGGTTCAGCCACTTTACGCATTCAATCGTCGCAGGTTCTTGACAGGCGTAAAGTACCCACCGGGATTGCGACACAGGGTACAAGAAGTATTACACACACCCTCAATCTGTGTCTGCATTGTACACGGTACAGTACCAGCAGCAGCACCACGAATGCAGGACCAAAGCCAGACAGAGAGAGAGAGAGAGAGAGAGAGAGAGATGAAAAATAGCAAACATCATCAATTGAATTTCACAATTTAGGTGAAACATAAGAGGCATTGGCCGTGTTGGCAAGAAGGTAACGGAACTAGTGTTATATTTTGACGTTACCGACGAGCGGAGTTGTAGGCAGCTTCATCGCCCGCTGGACCGACCGACCGTCTACACGATTATTTTTACACAGCGGGATATCGGGAGAAAGAAGCCGCGCTGAAACCGTTCCGCATCGCAGGGCAGGACAGCTTGGGGCTGAGGCACAGAGCTCGTGGCTTGTTTGACTGGGAGAAGCAGCATCAGCATCATCAGCATCAGCTGCCGTCAACTACCCTCCCTCCCGCCCTGCTACACCTCCCCTCTCGCCGGTCTGGACGGGACTCCACCACCTCGATTCTCTTCATCAGTCTTCTCATCCAGAACTATACGGACTGCTCTTAACTTTACACACGTCCATCCAGTAGATCCACTTCTTCTTATTCGACCAACCATCCAGATCAACCACCACCAAGCTGGCAGCACCGACAATCACACCAAGAATCCGGGACCAGGTGAACGGATGCACGGGCCGCAATCCTGAATGAGGATCCAGAAATTTATCACCATATAAAAATTTGAATTAATTCACAGTGCAACTAATTTCAACATTTTGACCATTCGACCGAATAGGCAAACAATACATACAAACGTTTCTATACATGTATGTATTTACGGTGTACGATTTTCCGTTTTCAAGTGCGTGGGATTTCCATGAGGCATATCTCACACTTGGGTTTAATATACTGTGAAGAAGGGTCATTTACATGCGATTATCATACGTAATGCCCTGCTGGGTTTATGTCACTATTTAAACGTGGTTTGGATCTGGAAAGGAAACTGCACTATTAACCGTTTCAAACCGAATGGAATGTGATGATTAATACATTGAAGACTGATGACCAGGTAGATCAACTTCACGTGAACCATCACCATCCAAATAGCATACTGCAACACAGTAACTAAAACGGACAACAGACGCAAAAGGGAAACGAACTGGAAATATTTGCTTTAAAATACACAGTCACAGCAGTACAACCACGGATTTATGATTGAGGCTCAGAAGGACGAAGTGAATGGTAAGAGATACATGTGCATTGCTCTTTTACGCGTAGAGACCTGGAGAAAACATTCCTGAATACGGACAGCAAGGTGGTGAAAATTTATCGCCTTATCACAGCAGAGTGAAGAGAAAAGGCACAACCCATCTGAAGTGAAGTGACACAACCACCGCAACGAGTCACCGAGCAGTACGCAGAGTCGACGCATTCATTCGTGCAACAACAATACTCCAATCAACATTACTTCACACTGCTAGTTACATGATTCAATTAAAAATAGGAATAAACTTGAAGAGAATACATTTGACATACCTAAAAAAAGCACATATTAATATATTTAGTAAGTATTTTAAGTATTTTAGTAAATTTGACTGTGAAGTCAATCACATACGAGACAACAAGATATTTGATTTTGACCGACAGGGGCATAGTTTTGTCAGACATGGCCTGATGTCAATGAGATGAGTAGAGCTAATCGTGAATTCACAGAGACAAGTTTCTAATAGACAGATCACAGGACAAAGGTGCAATGTTTACAAGTCGAAAACACCACCACATTTGGCAAAGTTAGTGGAAAAATAGCGAGAAAGGAAAGTCGTTGCAATAGCCAGCTGAAGGAATAGCGGAATTTAATCAAAGAAAGAAACAAACTAACTTTTCTACCATGATGTACCTGACGGATCATTACCCTCCGCCCGGATCTATGGGTTCCATGGGACCCTACCAGTATGCCCACCCTGGAGCGGACTACACAGGGGCTGCCGGCTACAAGATGGACTACACCAAGGCTGGAGCTGAGTATGGGCGAGCCCCCTGCTCTTACGACGGAATGCCTCCTATGATGGCACATCCAGGGTTAGACTACGACTTCACCCGACTGGATATCTACGGACGTGCAAAACAAGGTAGAGCAAAAGGTAATGGGCAATATCCACTTCACGTAGATTTGCCATCCAGTCTATGATTCATCAGATTCCTGTATCTGTTTTTCTGAGTACATTCACAATTTCAGAGCTTCTCTAAATTGCCGCATTATGGACCATTGCTTTTCCATTTTTAATTAGCTTATGTAACTGACCTGAATTACTGAAAGCTATTTGAGTTTAGCATCAAATGTTTACAGGTTGATTGCAATTCGAGTGCTCTGTTTTGTGAAGGTAATCCTGCCTTTGCAAATTTACTTAGGTGCTCATTTGCTTTCCTAACGGATCCTTTGTAACCTTGGCTCGAGCTTGACCTTGGGAGCCTATCAATCGTACATGCATGTAAAATCTGTCTAATTCTATACGTCGAATTTTGTAATCATTAATTAATTGGTGAGTGCTTTAATTTCGTGATTCCTATTCATTCCGTGTTCTCTGCTGTCTCCGCTTCAATCTGTTCGTAATTTACAATAATTACTCAATACTTTTCTATAGGGCCTCAGCACACAAGTTTCACAGTTAAACTGCCATGTCATTTGATAGGTCACGAAAACCCGCTTGATTTACCTGCATAAAAATTGAAATAAATCATCACAAGCTCGCGTATTTTATTTGTCTCCTTTGCGAATATCCAGACTTTTGAGTGAGTGTGGAAAGTTACTTGAGTTAGTGTCAGAGTTATTACAGTGCAGTCCCTGTAATTAGAAGATAAGAGTCAGTCAAGATAATTTTTCTGTTAGAATTTAACGTGTACAAGATTCAGCTTCATATTAGAACTAATTTACCTATATTTTGTGCATGACAATAACTTACTGTTTTGCTCGCATGAGCCGCATCATTACTTGTGGCCAAAAATTAGCGAGTTTTCTCTGGGCAAAAGTTGGATATCAAAGTTGTGTAATACCTTTGTTGTGTTCTTCTTCAGACACTGCTGTATTGACTTCATGTTCTTTAATGATGAATGGACATGGAGTATGGCTCGTGGGGGTGTTTGTTCCACATGTAACATGCTAAATAAGAAACAGCTCATTGTTTTCAGAATTCAGTCTCGTACAAACATACATGCGAATATGGAAAATACAAAAGTAAATGCTGCATAGATTTCTTTCAGCGTAAAGATAGGCTTTATAAATTTGGAACATCAGTTTAGATGGTCATATTATCAGGTAATACACTAAAATTAATTAAAGTGAACTTCACTTTCGAAATAATTAACACTGGCTTGAGACAAATGACCTGCATGCCAAATCAAGATTTTTCAATGAGCGTTGAAACACACTCTAATTCGGTATGTGTCTTCTTCGGGAATAATGATTCCAACTTAAAGGATCTTAAAAAATGGATGATGACAGTTTGTTCTATGTCAACGCATGTAAGATTATTTAAAAAGAAAATTGACACCAGAAAACTTTTGGGAAATTGTGTTACAAAATATTTAGTACATAGAAACTCAGGGTGAAGTTGATACCATCAGTATCCAAGATATGACTTACACGTGTTACACGGCAAAAGACACAGTTGTAAAAGAGGGCCCTGGGTAGGACTTCGCGGGGAGAGAGCGCTACTGAGCGGGACAGGTAGCGGTGAGGATGGCCTCGCATCCCCGGGAGACTGGCCCTCCTGCCGGGTACGGAGATGCTTATCTTTCCGCAGACTATTGGGTGGAACTCCCCCTCACCGCAGGGCCCCGTGGTGGTCCTATGCACCGGTATTGTACAGGATATAACGGACTCAGTACAAACCAGTGGCTCAATTACCAGTAGCAAAAACGATATTAAAGTGTTCACTCCAATATATCATAGCCTACACATAGCAATTACGAAGTTGGGAAGTGAACAAAGTGGTTGGAATATTCTGTATTTTCTGGCTTTGTAGTTGGTGTCAGTGAAAAGCGATACTGCTTGAATGTTAGTTTGGAAATAATGTATACTCCAATTTATGTGTGTTACAATGATACTGCTGAATTCTCCTGTTCCACTCTGCCACTAAATCCAGTGAGGGAAGTGGCGTTATTCATAATAATCTTCTGTTAGTAAAACTACGGTGTTTCAAAAATTCAGCCCAATTATACAGTTGAGTTTTCAAAAATTATTTAAGTAGCTTCTTTTCCTTCATGTGGTTGACATAGTTAATAAAAGAGAGACAGGTGCAAAATAGTATGTCACACGAGAAGAAACTGTAATGTTTTGTGTAAGAAAATGCACTTCTCGTGCAAACTGTTCTGGAATGCGGTTTTTCATGGACATAACAGCCTAGAATCAAAGATAATACGAGTCAGTGTTACCAGTAGAATGTTAAAAATACTAAAGCAGATGTAGATCTATTCAGGCTGAACTCTTTAAATCATATCACTGCATCCCACAGAAATTTTGCTGTAGAAATACATATCAGAACTTAAACATTAAGTTCTTATATATGGCTTTTGAAATTGTGTACAACAGTCAGTTGGTTGCAGTTAGTAAGCCTTGATGTAGTTTGTTTACTTTTGAAAGAACTACATAGTGTTGTCTATAAAGAGTGATAAAATACTCATCTATTTTTCCATTCATCAATTTGGTGGGATACCTTTGGGCAGACCCTGTTTCATTAAATAGAAATTAATAAAATTTTGATGGATTGTGATCTGGATGAAGGTGGATCTATTGGTGGATTGCTTAAGGGTTTCACACCTACAAGTCTGAAAACTTGCATTGGTACTAAGGTTTCCAGAAAGAGACGTTTGGAAATTGGCCTAAAGAGGTTGGCTTTGAAAATATTTTGTTATTGTCCGATCGTACAATGAGGCCAGTGTGGAGGTTTAAATTAAATATTGTCACACATTCAGATCGTGAAAATTCAAGAAATGTCAACGGTGGTTCTCTGGAGACATATTCAGCTTATTATTATTAAAAATGTATTGTTATTTTTCCGCAAGATGGCTGTGATTGCCACGTCTAACGTTCACATAAATTAAAACGTAAAATCAACAACTGGCTGTGATGGTTTGAATACATTTAAGGCCATCTTGTCTAGGACCTGGCAGGCAAGCCTCTCTATTGAAAACCAAATCTGTATGAACTGTAAAACTTTAAACGTGTAGTGAATTCTCTTGATGGAACCGCACTTATTATTCAAAGGACACTTGTGCAAGTTATGGAAAAGACATCTGCGCTTAAACGTCTTTCACCTTACCGGCCTAAAAGTTATATATAAAGTGGCGCCCGTGAAGATTTGGGTGGATACAGATAGGAGTGTATTCCCCTCAGGCTGGTGTGCGTTTCTCAGTGATAGGTGTATTGGGAATGAAGATTGATACCTGCACATTCTTGTCCACCTGATTTGTGATCCCCATTAATTACCCAACAAAATACAGGTGGAATATGATTACGCTGCAGCCACCCACTCGATTCACTTACTGTTAACAATATTGTCTATGGATGTCAACGGCATTTTCAGGTCCCAAATAATTAAAAGAAAATTGTATGCGAGGGATAATCAACTTAACCTTTTATTGCACAATATGTGGGAATTACTATTATAAGAGGAAGAAGATGTCGTTGCCTTTTTTAATCTATGAAAGACTTTGCCAGTATTACATGAAGGAAATACATTGTAATATTTTGCAATACCATCCATCACCATTGAAATATATGTATCGTTGAAATTATTATTGAGGTATAAATTATTTGTAGTAGTTTTTATGTGTTAGATCCCCATGCATTTATTCAGTGTGATCGTTATCACTCTAAGTGATAGGGATCCGTTTACAAAGCCACGTCTAACGTTCACATTAATTAAAACGTATAAAAAATGACAAAAAGTCCCATGTACATTGTTGCCTACCAAAAGCCCCTTTCTTGATATCATCAACAAAATTGCAACAATTTTTAGAATACAAACATAATGGAAGTCTACTTTGAAACTGTGAATTTTCAGAAGCTTTGTATGTTTAATAAACCCCCTCTTTTTGTCAATTTACTTTTTCACTAGCATTGCCCCCATTCTTTACAGCACTAAACATATTGGCCAGTTAAACTGCACTCTATTAAAGTCTGTAGCTTGTACATGCCAATTTTGTTTTATGACCAAATTTCTTTACAGTTAAAAGTGCGTTTCTTTAGACAGGAATTCAAAATTAGTGATGAACATAATGGCCGGGGCTGTGTGAGAGGGGGATATTGCGTGTGTCAGGTACATCAGGTTTTTATGTTTGATAACTTGTAACGTTCCGAACTTTGCGTGATATTTGAGTTCTTCGCCTTTAATGGAACGTAGCCTAGGTGGGTATGTGTCTGTGGGTACAGAATATCGTACACTTACAGAATCCCATTTACTTTTCTTGTCGTTTTTGAGGGCCTCTGAAACTAATAGCGCAGACTATTCTCAGTTGCCCCATCACCTTACAACAGTATTTTAGCAGTTTAGATCGTCTCTAAAAGTAAACACTGCTGTCTTATCACAATTACTGCCACCTCTCATTTAGTTCAGAATGTTTCACAAAATTGAAAAAGAAACTTCGAACTTGAAAAAAGGCACAGATGATTTTAGCTCTCACTCTTCAGGTGAATGCGTGTTGTGTGACATAAAGATGTGCGACTTAAAACGGTCGAAATTCTTCACAAACCAATAAATTTCAATATCTGCAATTCAATGTGGAAGTACATGTACTCATGTAAAAGTATGCTGACATACTGTGCGTGTCCTTTGGTGCACCTTGCAACATGTGCAGGAAACATTACTTGCTAGATTATCTTTCAATTAGAATCATCTGTTCACTCTGCGAGTCTCTGAAGAAGAAAAGAGAGTCCGACCCTCTTCTGGATGCAGAATTAATCAGATGCATGTACTCAGCGCGCTGCAAGGATCAAGGAATCATTTGCAGAATAATTTATTAGTATCCACTTGGAGCTTCGGTTGAAATTTGCTTTTAAGTGAAGCAGCAGCAATGTCTAATTTTTACATGTACGCTTGCAAAATTTATTTCCCATGCTGTATTTCGTCATTTAAAAGCCCTCACTCCTTTCACTTTTCCTTGGGCCATTTTGGTCCCTTATTATTGAAAAAAATTCACTGATAAGATTGAATTAGTATTCGCAAGTCTATATTAGGCGTATTTGTTCTTGAACTGGCGCGATAATTAGCTTGCATGGCTGATTGGGATAAAAGAAGTGAAATGTATTGCCAGTGGCCCTTGCTTTCATAAGGTGTGGAAGACCAGGTAATTTTCCAAGACAGTTACACGTAGTTTGAGGGCATAACTTCGACGCTTTGAGGTCAGCGCGTTAGAATTTTTTGTTTCTATCGCACAGTTTTACAATTGCCGTGTATTTCATTTGTACGTTGCCTCCCTTTTGCCGCGGGTCGTTCTCGCTGCAAAAGGCCCTTTGCTCGCATCTGTACTGTTCATTTCGGGGTACCCGAGGATACTCCTTGAAATGGTGCGAAAGATGGTGTGAATTTCTTCATTTCTAATTTCATCATTACACGGCGAGTGCTATACATTACCAGCGATGTGCGACGGCCCTGAACTAACACATCACTAAACCATATTGCTCAGCAACCCGCAGGTCACAAAATAAGTAGCCTTCTTCAGAAAAAAGACCAAACAGAACTTTATCTTTTATGGAGAGCTTTGTTGAAATAAATTGCAGGGTGATGGCAGTAGAAGCCACCCCATGCTGTGCCCATCTCACTGCCATGGTACAATGGCTGTCAACCGAGCACTGTTCTCCCCAGTACACTCAATATGGGTTCCAACCATGGCGGTCTAGCATTTTGCCTTCAAAGACAATTAAAAATATCTAACGTACAATGGATAGAGTATAAAATTTCACTTCCAATTATAATTCATGAATAATATCAATATATTTGTAGAAAACCTGCTATTCACAATATAGCCCAACAACCCTTTATTGAATAAGGTTGAATAGCCGTTTGAGCTCAGACACTATTTTCAGAATAGTTTAGACTACATTTCAGCCAGACTGCAGTCACTATTATTGGCTACTCATGTGCAAGATTTATTGAATCAGAATAATTTTAGAATTTGTGCGACATTTTCAGAGCTAATGGTTTCTCCAAATGCATATCCTTACTCATTTCAATTACCGGTTTGAAGAAATGTATGAAAATTTCATTTGCCTAAACTTCTCTGGGAAATGCGTCTATGTTATTTGTGAGATGGAACTCATGACCCTAAAATGATATCCAAGACAAGTGACTCGACGTCAGTGGCGTCACTCACCTTTTCACATTGACTTTCTGGACAAAAATAAGAAATCTCTTTCATCTATTCGTTATAAAATACTTCTACATGATATATTTATGAAGAATTTTTAAATTTCTGTGAGTCTCAACTTTGATAAAATTTGCTTTTAGTTTCGAGGAACAATGGCGTGAATCCGGAAAAATAATCATTGTGAATATTCGCACTCTGTTATGAAATTCATGATGCTAGGTTTATTGTATTGAAGATCATGTCTTTATTTTGGAGGTTTCTAGCCTTGCTGACCCTTACACCGCCTTGTCCCTGTCCTGCAGCAGGCTGTGCCGTTGGCCTCCGTGCTCTTCCCCTTCACAAGGAGCTGGCCTTACATTGCCGTGTATGGACGAACGGAGAGAGAGTTGCACTTGTGATAGATTTGCCTGTCGCACTCAATTCCCCATCTGCAGAATTGTGGTCATGATTAGATTTATCAGGCTTCCGCAGCCCCACTTCTTCTCGTTGTGCATGTAAATGAAATTGTATCAGCGTGACCAACACTATAAAACACTTTCGGGCCGTGCTTTAAATTTTCGCATTCTTCGGGAAAATAAGACGTTGCGTGGTTGACTTCTTGAGTGTTGCATACAATAGTGTACCCCCTGCCTGGGTTTACTTTAGAATTTTTCTTGGTGACTGAGGAGTGCATTGGTTAGGTCCACAATCCATACAGGTCCAATGTAAACTGCTGCTACAAAGCCTTGAATATCATGATCAGAATTTGATAGATGGCCTAGCAATCAAATGCTAGGACTCCTTATATGGATCAAAAGCAGCCCCAGTATGATTGATGACCAGCTCGCTTTTCTTGCTCACTATATTTTGTTATGAAGCTCGTGGTGAATAATCTATGCCCCTAGTTCTTTCTGGTTTCATAGTATTTTCATGAACCGTGCATGTTTACCATGGTAATTTTAAAGTGCCGTGACTGTGTCTTTTCTTTTACTTCGTTCCTTCAAATGAAAATACTTGCCAAAATTATTTGCAAATTAACAATGAATCCATCCATTTCATCTTTTCACATACGCTGAATAGTTACAACCTAATATTTTACAAGGTTTGTAAAACCATCCATAAATTGATATATTCAAAGAAAAAGATTCATTCACCATCATAAATAGCAATTAGAAATCTCCATTAATTTTTGATTGGCAACCTTTTAAAACTCGGTGGACTCATTAATCTTATGAAATTTAATTCTACCATTTCTTCAAATTCATTAGTGTGGATTTTATTGTGTTAAGTGAAAATTGATAGATACTACATATTAATGAATAAATCATTAGCAGGCAATGTTGCAACGCTAAAGCAAAAAAATTATTTATTGGCAAACACACCGTCGACAAATAATGGAGTAAGACTTGATAATAGATAATATGGGTCTGCAGGTCTGTTATTGTATGCAGTTGGGAGCAGAAAAGTTGGTCCTTACCTACTGCAGCATGTAATTGTCAACACGCGCTGGCATAAATACGCTCTCACAAAAAAGCTGATAAAATTTTAACGAGATGTGGCTGGTGACGGTGTACGTAGAATACAATGGCTCTGGATGAGGAATGCTCCATTTGTATTGGCTGCTTTTGTCTGTGATGCTGCTTCAATTTTAATGCGTATTGCTGTACGATTGTATTGGAAGTGACTGCTCACATTAGCAGACAATGTTACATGTAAATCCAAAAGTCGTTCTCTGACACAGCACTGAATAGTCAGCTAGTCATCCAAGCTGTTAGAAAATTTCTTCTTTTCAGTAAGACTTCACCGAAAAATGTGTTTTATTTTTGCAGTCAGTCAAATCAAATTAGTCTAAAAAAATTAATTCATGATTTTATATTGGGAATTTCCAAAAATAGTTTTGAGTTCACTAAAATAGGGTAAACTTTAAATCCACTAAGTTCAAAATTTGAACTTAAAGGGCATTTTGTTGTTCGCAGATACTGACTGTAATCAGTGCTTCTGTACACAATACTTACCTGAGATTTACCTCTGATTTTACCCGCCTTATTAATGTTTTGAGCTCCATATGACCTATGTTAAGTTTACATGACTGTAATTCACCCAGAGTCACCTGCACATCCAACACATACGACATGCGAGTTGTACGGCAGACTAAATTTGTGGTACGGGTTATTCCCAAAAACGGTAACGAAGAAGGCGTACCATCATTACCTTTTATTTCTTGTACACTAATGCAGAATAGTCCATGGAAAGCACACTGGCATTCATGACAAATGTTGATTGAATCTATGATCTGACGTAAAAACTGTTTCTGAAATAACCCACAGAGACTACCAATGTCCCTTGTAATAATGTAATCATATCATAAAGACTATGAACAGATGGGAAATAGCGACTTGTTTTGGTTGTTCTGGGGTCTTCCTTCACAGGACATGCAAACACTAGCGCGCCACAATAGATACGTGATAAAATAATTGTGGAGCATCCTTCACCAATTTATGGGCTCATCTGGTCTTACAGGGGCACCAACATGAATATATGTTCTGACCATGAGAAAAAGAAACCGCAAGAACAAGTACACCAAAAGAGCCTTCACTACATATGTGGTCAGAAATGACCTCTGAAACTAAAAGTTCAATTTGGTTGTACAATTCTTAATTCTTACTTTGGAGTAAGGCTGGTGCATCGGAAGTTGATTCCTTTGTGGCATAGTAATTATTTGGTTAAATTGAAAATGATGATGAAATAAAAAGTCTCGGTCAATGGTCCATCTTAGAAAGAAAGAAAGAATAATAGAGTTCACAGTAGGTAAGTGAAAGAGAAAAAAGAATTAACTGGACTTGAAGTAGAGGAAAACAGTTACTGGTGGTGCCACTGAAAATTAGACGAAAGTGCGTGCCTCACTATGAAAACTCAATTATCCGTGCGTTGTATTGGTCTCCTATTTAGGTAATTTTCGTGCTGTTCAAACTAATACAATCAAACTAATCATGGGATGAATTGATATTGAAAGAGAAGAGTAGCTCACAAGAGTGGGATGTATTAAAGAGATGGCAAACTGCGGCGGAAAATTATTACACAGTTGTTGCTTAGAAAATCCCTTCGGACTGAAAACATGCAAGATAGAAGGGTAGCAGCTTGCGGAAGAGAAAGGGAACATTTTTTTATCCAAATACAAATGAAGGAATTTAAGTTTGATTTTTGCTACTGAAAAAAGTCAGTGAATGGTGTTGAAAAGAAAGATTATTCAGACAAGCAAGTTTATTTTCAAACGATAAAAAGAGAAAATACTTGTGGTCATTCGTTTCAAAGAAACTATGTTTGAGTTATCGTACCTGCAGTCCACTTGTAGTTCACATGTATCAAAAACTTTGATGTGAAAGAATTTGATGTTATTGCTTACCCCAGCTGGATAATGACGTAAGCTATCAGAGTAATCAAAAGATGCCTGCCAAAATTACAAGTTTCCAAATAAGTTTTGCTGTTCAAAGTCTCCAACAGAAAGGGACTTATTTGGTGAAACCCAACACTGTTTGCAATTTGGTCATGTTCACGGAACCACATTATTTTCTGTGTCAGGCCTATCTATCTCTCTTTTTTAATTTTTATGAGAGATAGACTGCAAGAGGAGGGGGACAATTAGCATCATTAATCAAGTGCTGGGTGGGCCTTGCGCGACCTGATTGGCCAGGTATTTTTGATCACGTGACGCCCCGTAAAATCGTCACGGCCGTGTCGCTTCAAACGCGCGGGAGGTTGGACCGTAGAGGCGGATCCCACGGCACGATTTGATTGACTTGCCCGGCTGCCTTCAATGCCTCTTGTCGCTGAGAGAGTGAGTTAGTGAGTGGTGTGGGGTACTAGGCAATTTATGCCGTAAGCTCCAGTTAGCAGCAATTATAATCAACCCTGTCGTGGTCCAGAAACGATGAAGAGAGTAGGCAGTCAACGGGCAGAAAGAATAGCCACAGCGGAACAAGTCAACTAACTGAACTGCATGTGTGCTCGCGCCTTTTGCTGATGGTCATGAGAGCGTTGTAATGCAAACAACATCAACAAAAAGATCAGCTGAAAAGAAGCTAAAATAGACAAGCTAACAAACAAACATTGTTAACCACATGACTGTGAATCTGGACTGCAGTTAGGAGTTTGTAACTAAGTTGGACTTAACATTCACAGATACGTTTCGTCAATCCCCTAAGTCTTAGAAGAGGGTTCTTCAAAATGAACTAAATATTTCTTTCAATGATTCCAACACTGAAACGTTTATTCATCTGAATGATAGAATAGTTAGTGCAGAAAAGGTAGGAAACGTGTTATCTTATGTACAGCACGTGATTTGGAATACATTGTGGACACTTCTAAAAACCGTGTACTTCTAAAAGTTTCGTCATGAATCTTCAAATGGCTGCTGCCCCTTATAGATACAACCAGCTTCAAGTTAACCAGCTGAACCATCATCCAGCAGCCACCCATGGTCATCATGGACCAATGAACATGGTCGACTATTTCCACTCGTGCAAAAGTAAGTTATTAATAACAAAAAAATTGTTTCAGTGACACCCCTCGAAACAACCACAAGTTTTTGATATTTTAATGATGTTAGTCTGGAGATTGCATTTTCCTTCGTTGCTGAGTTGGCGAGTCCATGGCTGATTCCACATGGTAACAAAGTTCAATTTTTTGCAAAACAAATGTTTACAATACTGAAAAATTACTTGATAGGATTTACGTTAAGCGCCAAAACAGCTTCCCTTTGTTGTTGTTGTTGTAGGTTTTTTCTAAAAGGTCATCCACGATTTCCATTAATGATCATTGTTGATGTTATTTTAATTCAGATGTAACCTTCACAAACCATCACCATTAATATAATATAGCAACGCGCTGTTTGCATAAAAGAGTCCATGAATTAATGTTATGTCTACATGAAGGTTCAACATGAACATAAAAATCTCAGGGGTATCATACAAATTGCATGGATGTCATGATAGTGTTCACTACTCAAAAGGAAAAGTCTGCAACTTGCAAGCAATGTGGTCACAGGTTGATGGTGCTTTGTAGTATTGTTGCGACAGTATTGTTGTTCTTCTCTAACAGACAAAATGACTTTCTGACTATTTTCAATCTTTTGTCACCTGTAAAGTTGTCACCAGATGGTAAAACAGAAAGCAAAGAGGTAATACTTTGGTATGATTCATATCTGTTTAAGCAATTGAAAAACAAATATATGTTACTACCTCATTCTGAAAAGTTATTTAGTTATAAATAAAGTGACGAAAAACATTTTGGTGGTGCAGCTGTAATACGCTTTGACTTACCTGCAAAGTAGATTGTCAGATTTTCCATTAGTCACTGAAATTAGTTGATTGTAAAGACAATTGCATTGTTTCTGAGATTGAGTGGTAGTTCCGCAGTTTTCGCCCTGCGGCTAAAAACACAATTGGATTTGTTCTTAAGATGTGTGGGAATTTGAGATCCGCATTGCCAGATTGATTCTGTTAATAAGATGTAGCGAAATGAACGTGATAGACTTGATTTGAGAAATTTAAAATGTGGCTGTAATAGGCCTAGTGTTGTGGTTGTTTGAGAAATGTAGTGATCACATAAATGGGTGGCCATGTGCATCGAGGGCTAGTTGTTCGGAAGAGTACACTGACGGAGGAAGAGGAGCACTGAGAGACAACGTAGCGTGGCCGTGACAACAGCTTTATCGGGGGAGACCAAAGAGGTTCCCCCGAGCCCATCCGAGCCTTTAACGTTCCGACCAGACTCAAGACCCTTTTTTGGTCACGGACAACTAGTTGACCAGGGAGCTGAGAAAACGACATGACTACATGGGGAGATACAGTGGTACGCACAGCAGGCTACACGCAGGGAAGAACAGCCAGCGGTGGGCGGCCAACCATGGCTGGCTACCCCCCGACAACAACAAGCAGAGACGAGCGAGGCACGACCGCCTCTGTTCGCATTACCAACACAACCACCAGCCGAGAGGGCCACCCCGGCGGGCCCCCCGAATCTCAACCCGAACATTACGCTTATCTGACCGATGTGCATTACGCTCTGTCGCTTCTCACAACAAAATTAGGTATGCACTTGGGGTGATGTAAAAACGTTTAGCAACAACGAGTATTCAATGGTGTGTGATCGTCTAAGTTGGCTTGTCAGCACTTCTTCATGCCTATCTTGCTTGACATTGATAATATAAATGTTGTGTTCTCCATTGAGAAGTGTTCATTTCTTGGTGGAGCAATTACAAGTGCGAATCACGTACAAGAGGAATTTTTTCTTTGATTTTGTTGCCTCTCTTACGCTAAAGCCAACGTGGACATGAATGCATTATGTTTTATTTATGTTGGCCATTGCATTCATTGTTCGCTCTCTTCTCGGATTTTGCTGGTCACAAGCTGACCCACGGGAACGCCTTGAGGTTGGATGCCCGTTGAGTTATGAATGAAGCTGGCCAAAGGGACGAGATGTCCCCGTATCTCTTCTCCAGCACAACTTTGGAAAAAGACGTACAAGTTGTTCATATTCGCACCATTCGACATTTATCATTTTACTTTTAAGACTACACATTTTCTGCTCGGAGAATAATTTATATTTCATCAATGCGGGAAATATGCAAACAGAATCTCAATGAGGATTGAGCAACTATGAATTGCACTTATTTCTCAACTGAAGTCAATTGAAAATGTCTGTGAGTATGGTTTAAAAATGTTCTACAGTTATATCAATGAATGCATTTAGGATTAAAATACATTTGACTTTGTCCAAATAGCTGCCAGACAAAATGCGTTTAGATGAGATTGGACTGGGTTGATTCAGTGTCCTTATAGCTGTTACCTTTCCAATTTTTATTTTGTCCTTTCATGATTTATGGTTTTGGCAGAGTCTTAAACTTTATTAAAATTGCCTTCACCGAGGATGAGCTTCATGTTCTATGTCGGTGTGTCATGCTATGCAACTGTAGTGCACATGTAACCAAAACTATTTAAATTTTAAATTGTAAAAAGATAACGGTAGAGATGTTCACAAATACTGTTCCAAGGGTATAAAAAGTTGTACCTACAATTCATTCTTAAAGAAGCCAAATGAGTGAGATTCAGTCATGCGATTGCATGATAAGCAACTGAAATCACCACAAAGCACTCATTCCAACAGAATCTTCAAATGTGAATAGCAAACAGATACAAAATGGTTTTGTGCTACAGGGAATTGTAATGGATAGTGTGTTTGTAGCAATAGAATAAAAAGTCTGGTTAAAATTTAGCAATTCAAGAAATTGTATTTTGTGTTCGGTTCTCATCAAAATTGGATCTAGAAGATACAGTTGGCATTGCTTGTACTGCCGTACCTAATCTTCCTTTTGCAAAGACTGTATTCTTTAGTGTTGACATGAAGAAAGATGGAAATTTAAAAGATCCTCCAGTTGCTTGTTAAGGTAAAAAGTTGAATAAAGCTAGCGGCTAAAAAGCCTGTTAGAGGTATCAACTATGAGTGTGTTAGTGGAGAGACCTCATGGGTTCTGGAGAAAAGTAAGCTGGCGTGAGACTGAAGAGAAAGTAGGGGATCTGAGTGGGGCGAAAGGGGGGCAGGAGGGCAGTGAGTAGCCAGTATCCGCTCCCCAAGGTCCCCACAGACACGTTCCGCCTGCCTATCTCACAGAAATACAGCGGCTGGACAAAATGGAAAAGGCACTAAGGCATGAAGGTAGGAATCAAGTAAATATCGCTGAGGGCCTGGAGGCCAAAGCCTGCAGCGTCTCGCGGAGGGGTGAAAGATCAGACCATCCCGCTCTGCGCTTCACTGGTTTCGAGGAAAGAACGAAATCTGTTCCTTAACATAAGAGCACTTGTCAGCCAAGGTTGCCGCGTACACTAAATTATTACATCCTAATGCCTCTAAATTTCTTTTCACATTTTTGTTTCTTGTTCAAGTTGTTCCTTTGGCTGTCTTTTTGCCTCACAATAGGTGCCAGATGTCTTACTACAACTGAACGTAGATGAGAATTTATGAAAACACTCTTTCGGTGGGTTGTTTTTGGTGTATGTTTCGTACTCCATTGAAGGAAAGGTCGTCATATTTCCACGCTCTGAATTTTACACAATTCCGGACACCGTTTGTTGTGGATTTTTTTTCGCAGCTGGTTCCCAGGAACCAGTAATTGCTGGAATAGAATGTCACAGAAAAGTTTACAATGAGGCGTTATTACCATAAATGTAAACAAGGAAACAGAAATGCACTACAGGAAACTAGATCAAGAACATGTTTAATTATTCATAAAGAGAATGGGATTTACAAACAAAATATTGACCTGTAAGAAATTAAAAAATAGAAGTTGATTAATGGTTTTTATCTCAAAAGTGACTAACATAAATCAAATATGGCTAGTGAATTTTTTATGGGCGAAAAGAATAGAAAATCATGGTATCTTTGACTTCCTCTGTTTTTAGAAAAAAACATAATAGGGCTAAATGTGAACTGAATTAATGTGAGCAAATGCGGTCATTAATTAATGTATTCATTTTTAATGTATTCACACTAAATTTTATGGAACAATACTAGTTCTGACGGTAACAGTGTGAAAGGGAGATGTACTTAGGATAGATTACTTTTGGGTAGAGAGATTTGAGTTGTAATTTTGAACCCCTCTGCAGGAGAAACCCCGACGACACAGGAACAGGCGACGACTCTTGTTTCCGCTCTGCCGACAGAAGGGAGCACGATCTCGGCGACGGCGTACTCGGAGCTCGTGTACTCACAAGCAGTAGCCGCCGTGACGGCACAACAACAGTTCCAGGGTGGTCAGCTGCTGGCGCCGGCGCCAGTGCTGATGCCTGTCACCCCAAAACAGGAAAATGGAGGTGAAGAACGCCAACAGACCCAGAGACAAAATTCAGGCTCTGGTGGTAAAGGTATCGGCGCCATATTCTGCCTACACAGAGTAGTGCCTTTACTGCTTAAAGATGCGTTGCTACAACATAGCAGCTTAGAATTTTTATGGGGAAAATAATAAAACAGCACCGTTGTCTTCGATGTACTCTAACAAAATAGTTGACGTGTTTTCTAATACTTCTCTTTTCTTTCTCACACTTCTCAGGGATAACGAAATTACGTTTTAAAATAATGTGCTCTTGTACCTCAAGCGAAGGGTTGTTTAAGGTCCATGGACTGAACGTAAGCGGGGAAAGGGTGCAATATATGCAAGAACATGACGCATGCTTTGGGCATGCGCATGTACTTGATTAAATACTCCCATATGTTAATGGTGGTGGATTGTGTGAAACTTGTGTGTTTATTCTCATTAATAAGAAATATCTTGAAATCTTCAATTTCCATTCTTCTGTCTCCAGGATGGCAAAATAATGTCTCGTAATCATCATTTTCATTTCATCATTTTCATAAGTTTAAGTTGTCATATACATTAAGAAATGTTTCCGTAATGTATTTAACTTTGAATTTTAGTTGAACTACTGTTACATGTAAGCAAAAAATAAATCCTGCTTCATTATATCGTAAATAGAGAAGATATTGTTAAACGAAGAGGGTAATATATTGTTGAAAATGAAGTGACAAAGAAAGTTAATGATGTAGAAATGACAAACTATCAGCTCCAATCATCAAAAATTCATAGCTTCACCGATAAATATTTTATAAATTTGGCAGGCGATCCATAACCGCATTTATATTACAACAATTTTCCGTTAGAGTAGATCCTTATTGTTTACTTTTATAGTTACTTATTAATCTGTTACAACTAGCTATACTTATTTTCTTACCATCAATCATATTCAAGTATTAGACTATAAATTGATCGCCAATATCGAATTGCTGGAAATTTTGTCACACTACATCTATATCTTTCTGTATTAAGTTTAACTTTACAATTTAAACGTATTTGAATATTGATGAAATTACTCTGTGATTTCCTACAGGTCACGGTGGAGTGAACCAGTTGGGAGGTGTGTTCGTGAATGGGCGCCCCTTACCCGATGTTGTGCGGCAAAGGATCGTGGAGCTGGCGCACCAAGGTGTCCGTCCATGCGACATCAGCAGACAGCTGCGGGTCTCACACGGATGTGTGTCCAAAATTCTCGGAAGGTCAGTTTCAACAAGGCAACTTCAAATTGAGGTGGTAAATTAGAAACGTGACACAGTTTTGACAGTATGTCAGATATTTTAGCAATTCAAAAACCAGGAAACAGCAATCTCGTGACTTTTCACAGTTAAATCAAATGTAACCGTTAGTAATTTATTCTGCTCGAGGCTTCCATTTCAAAGTGTAAACAAAAGCTGACCAATTTATTTGATGCTTAATTAGTGCAATGTAAATAGTTTACATATATTATGTATACAGGAACACGACCAAACCACGACTCTTACGCCGTAGGCAATTTCCCACGTCATTCTACAGCCAGAATTTCTCTGTTTCCCCAAATAATGGCATTCTTTGATTACAAACAATCCAGTTTGAATGATTTGATTTTTATTGGAATGTCAATGTATCTTATTAGGTATGGAATGAATGAGGTTTTGTGTAGTTGTTTTCAGAATTCATTCTGAAACAGGCTACGACTTATTTCTGGCGTAAATTAATGTTCTATTCCGGAAGTTTTCTTCATTGATAATTTCAGAGAAAATTTAGCATAGATATCGTGCACACCTTATTGATTTTCTTGTCTTGGATTAATTTTCAATATTTCATATGGTTTACTTAGTTCTACTTTACGTTTAAGCAACAAAGCTGCTTCTTTACTTAAACATCTGAAGAATGTATTCTTTTAGAAGCAAACTGTGGCGGCTAAACACAAGGAGCATCAACCATTTGCGTTTAATTTAATAATAATTTTCCCATTCCCCTTGAGGTTGACCCTCTCAATAAGGACCGCAATATGGCCCTTTACTCAAACTCCAATCAAACCAAAGTGTCTGATCATCAAAAGCCCCACCGCATCACTTAATTAGTCATAATTACTGCTTCCCCTTCACTGGGATATTGTCGGCGGCGAATTCTCGCCAGAGAGCTAGCGGCTACCGCTAGTAGCTCGTCGCTAGGGGTTTGGGCGAGAGGAATTTGACATTATTTGTGTAGGCATGCGCTTCTCGTGTCATTAGATCTAATTATTGTCTTCTCACAAGTGCATCAGCTGGGGAAAATACATTCATGATCATTTACGGTCGTATGAGCCAAGGACGTTTTAAATTTTATCAACCACAAAAGGTATGAAAATAGTACGTATTTTTTGGCAAAGTGCTTCACAAACCAATTTTATAGAGCGAAAAAACTTCATTTATACTAGCGTTATCCGACTTTGTACACAGGTTACATCTCACACTCCAATATCATTCAAACTGCAGCAGATGTCTCCCAAAAAGGAAATGATCCTCCCTGTGAGGATCTTGGAAGTGAAGTCACAGTGATTGGTTGTGAGAGCCAGCTCATCTTCCTGCCCGTGTACATAATCAGCTTTATTAACCAATTACCCAGGAAACACTGGTAAATAGCACGGCAATCTGTTCAAACAGATTCTCAAGTGTTTCTGCAAACAACTTCATTATGGCACAGAAAAATAACCAGCTGATATGGGCCAAGTTATTATTTCTGGGTGAAGGTACTCATTTATTTATTCACAACTCTTCAATGGCTTTAAAGAATGCAACAATTTTGAAAGCCCACACAAACCTAGATTATCTAAATATACAGTAAGTCCCATTAAATAACGTCACCAGAAGTCCAAAACAGGGGTATCAATGGCCCCACGAAAGAGACTTATGTCCCCCAAAAATTTTAAAAAAATGAAAAAAAGTCCCATTAAATAACAAAATTAAGAGTATTATTATCAGAAGCTGTCTATAGCTATTCTTAAAGGTTTCTAGTTCGGAGGTTAACCGGAAATAATTAGGTGCGCAATTTTAGAAATTCACATTCAGCTACAATTTCTTATAAATATGATGTACTATAGATATTTGGAAGCTTGCCCATATAAGAGAATTAATAATTTAGCCATATATAGTTCTTATTGTTCACATTTTAATTAACTAATTGCCTGGCACTTTCGTACTAAACTAAGGAGAATCGGAAATATGACTCACTGATGTCAGTAAAATCCTGGAAATGAAGGTGAAAAGAAGGTTCTAATGATGAAGTGGCTTTGGTTGAAGGTATTTAGAGATTTGTTGACAGAAAACAAGTTATACATGTATGTGTCAGAGATGTACTCAGTGGCAGAGCGAAAGATCCTGTCAACGCGTGGATACAATTTTCTGTGATGTGACATTGCAGTTGAAAAAGGGGGCAAAAAGCTCAAACCAATTCATTCACTTGTCCGACCATTTAGCTCAGTATTTGTCAAACGGAGAAACTGTTAGAAAATAATTTCTATAAAAAGACAAGAGACAGAAAAAAAAACGTAGCAAAATGTAGTTGAAAAAGGGGACAAAAAGCTCAAACTAATTCATTCACTTGTCCGACCATTTGGCTCAGTATTTGTCAAACGGAGAAACTGTTAGAAAATAATTTCTATAAAAAGACAAGAGACAGAAAAAAAAAACCGTAGCAAAATGTAAATGTGGCAATTTCATTGTTACTCAAACTTATATACCATTCTTGATCACAGTTATTTGACCGAACTACATGTAACTAAAGCTAGCCAGGAGCCTCACTGTCAGCATCTTGTCTTAATGTTCCCACTGTTATCAATAAACATGCAGCCTATCCTGTACATCATCCAGGATAGATCCATCCCCATACTTACCATGACTAAAATCAAAGGAGGAATACAACCTTGCTGAGAGACAATACCCACCCTTTACACTATGTCATTGCAAGCGCAGGGTTTGAGCGCGAAGGCAATCGCCTCGATTTCAAAAGAGTGATTGCTGTTTTGCTGCTTTGGTGGTGTATGATGATTCTTCAAGTCGTAGTCTTTCAAATATGCAATCTCGAATTTATTTGGACAGTAATTACCCAAGACATGGTGTGTGTATTTAATGTATTTTAACATTGTACAGTTTTTACCCTTGATGTGTCACCAGGAACAAAATATGAATGAAATTAATGAGTATGGTGATAAGGCATAGAAATTAGTGATTAAACTGTTACAATTTAAGCGATAATGAGATAGTTTAAATGTCAATCTCTTTGTCGTCATGGATTCACCAAGGCTAAGCTCCTGTCTGCGGATTGCTCAAGTTTCACAAAAACTTGGATGGCTACATGAATATTTATGAAAAAGTCAATTGGGAGAGCAATGTATTTTGGTAATAAAAATCCATTTATAGGTGTGTCACAGTATATATTTATCAGCCACGGAAGAAATAAAGTGAAAGACAATCAAACAAGCAGTGAATCTATTTCGATTTCATGAAATTGTCCACAGTTTCTGGACTAACAGAAAAGTCTTTTGGTCACATTGATTCGTGGTCCAGTCTTCGCGTGGTGCGGAAGTTCCATGTGTAGAGAAATGTTTAGAAATGCACAAGCAATTGGGTAAATTTGTACCTTGTTTGGGTAAAATTAGGGAAGGCCGCCACTCGACATGAAAAGGGTCGGACAGCCATTTATCAAACCATAGTGTTTTTCTGTTTTGAAAAAGAACAATGCAATAATTGGGTGCGTGGTGCAGTGACAACCCCCCACTCTGGGCGATACCCCAAGGGATTGTCAGCCCGGTTGCTGTGCACAGTAGGGTGCCTGGCGTGCGCGTGCACCGTTTGGTGCTGGGTCCCTCGGTAGGACCGAGATGCCACCGGATTGCCATGGACCCTGTACGCGTCCAACCGACGAGGTAACGTATGCACGTGCGTGTCACAATGTTCGACGTGTGTTGCCAAGGCAGTGAAGGTCTTGCAGTGGAAAAGTTAATGCCCCATGCGGCTACTTCATTATGCTTTGCTGCTGGTGACCGACAAAAAAACCCGAAACAATTTTCCAAACCTGTTATTTTAACCCAAACAACCGAGTTGTCATCGTGTTTTCGTTACTTTTTTGTTACAGAAACCAGTTTAAATTATTCCTCAATTCTTTTTCATTTTTATTTCAATAGGGGAAAAATGTCTAAATGCCACACGCCATTGGAATAATACAAACCGTCAAAATAATAATGTTGTCAGAGCTCCTTTGGGCATCAGTCTATTGAAACATAATTTTTTGTTCCCGAAAGAATGTTATCTTTGGGATATTTGATGGCTGCTCCCATTTGAGCAAATTATATCTTGAAAAAATCAACAAATTATTTGATTACTCTCACAAATTATAGCCCTAACCCGTGAAAACAAATTTCAAAAAGAAACTGCATTTCCATTGCTGGAAAATTACACCTAACAAACTTCCCCAACTGCAAATTGACAGGAGACAAATTTTCCCCCAAATTGTGCAACTGTTGTGTGAACCGTTGGAGAAAATTGGGCAATGGCTACAATTTGTCAGTTTGAAAAGATGCCATTTGGAAAGACTTGGTGCATGATATCATGATGAAGATTCGACCTCGTGTTAGCCATACACGTACCTGTCTCTAGTATAAATAACACTTCCTTAAACGCAGGAAAAATGTTTTTGTCCCAAGCTGGATGGTATTTAGAAAGAAATATTTGAGGTAAAAAGGCATAGCAATTCCGAAATAAGAACAGTAAGAAAAGCTGTTCATCTGTGATACAGTTTTATATTCTTTGTTCCTTGTTGCCGATGTAGGTTTGAAATAATTCCTAAAGTAATAATATCACTATACACGATTGCCTTGAAAGGAAAATACTGCAATTTGAATCGTGTCTGCAAACGTAGAAGAACGAAAAACATAATAGTTTTTGCATGTTTGTTATTATTATTATCATTTAGTTCTTTCAACGAGAAACCATTTTTATTTCCCACGAAACAGATATTACGAAACAGGTTCCATAAAGCCTGGAGTGATTGGCGGCTCAAAGCCCAAGGTGGCCACGCCGCACGTGGTCGACGCAATCACTAAATACAAGCAGGAAAACCCAACGATGTTCGCTTGGGAAATCCGGGATCGTCTTCTTGCAGAGGGAGTTTGCTCCCAGGACAACATCCCCAGTGTCAGCAGCATCAATAGGTGAGATCTACTAGAACAATTTTATTCTAAACTAACCGTCTAACATTTTTTTCTCATTTTTGGCTAACGTGTAGGTACTACGAGACTGGTTCTATAAAGCCGGGTGTGATAGGGGGCTCCAAGCCGAAGGTGGCCACACCTAAAGTGGTGGACCACATCTGTAAATACAAGCGGGAGAACCCCACAATGTTCGCCTGGGAGATCCGCGACCGTCTGCTCGCCGATAACCTCTGTGATCAAGAAAATGTTCCCTCCGTCAGCTCCATCAACCGGTAAGGTGGTCGGTCAGTCTGACTGTCTTTCTGTCTGATTCATCCGTGTATCTGGCGGTCTATGGATACAGATCGATGGGTCAATCAGTCAGTCTGGCCACAGATCTATTCTTTCTGCATGACCACCTGTGCTGAAACTCTTGTTTTATTGTTTCTGAAGCATGCTACCTACCCTCTTCCTGTAATTTTGTCTTCAATTGAATTCTCTAAAATATTTCAAAAGATCGTATTTGTAGCCTTTTGAAATGTTTGCTGTGTTTATTGTAATCCGTTTAGTTGCATGCATGGTCCTTCTTTTGCAAGTTTGATTCTGTTTCCTTCTCCGATCCTCTACTCAAACAAATCGGCATCTTTAAAAATTCTAGATATTCTAGAAATTCTGTGATATACAATCTATTCCATTCACATCAGTATTTAGGAAAAGTTTCAAATTGTTGAAATATAAAGTTGTGAAAATGGCAAATAAAATTACTGTAGATTACAGACTGATGTGCACAACAAGTGTGTCATCATTTCTCATTAAGACAATTATAATGGTGTAACACACGCAGATAATAATAATTATTCCATCAATAAGCATCAATTGCAGTGCAAATAATCCAATAAACCTCCAACACAAAATCACATCCGGGCGGACAATAATCACTCAGTAATTGTATTACTCTCACTGAAATGAATTGGATTTGCATGTCTTCATTGCATTACAACTGTTGTTTTCCATGGTTTTCTTCTCCTATTTCCTCCTCATTTACACTGCTGTGTATCAATTTCTTTAAGCTGTTTTTCCTGCCTGTGGGTCTGTGTCGTTATTGTCTAAGATTTCTTTGTAGTTTTTTTTTTCTATCAAAATCTTGGTCTTTGCATGGTTACCACATGGCTATTTAAGGTTTTTTGAATGTCGACTTTGTATCTAAATATCTTTATTGTCGCAATTGAACAAATGACAGACTAATTTGAATCCTACTGACAGTTTTTTTTTGCATTCTAACAAAAAGATTTTTTCGTTAGTTTGTCCATTTAATTGTTGGCAAAATTCTTCTGCTTGACTCAGTGGCCATTGCATTCAGTCAGGTCCCTGGTTGATTTAAATTAAATCAGTCGGCTACGAGCGCCATGGAACATGTCAAAATAGTTCACGGGGTCCGAGGGAAAATAAATGACTGTATGGATTTTATGTCAAATTTAAGAAGCCCATTTTGAAGAAGATCAGTGCGTGTTTATGGGTCTGATCGGAAGAAAACTAGTGCTCGTTCCTATCTTTACAACAAAAAGAAGATGGTTTATGAATTTATTAGGGAGGAAGGAGGGGGAAATCAAATTCGGAATTAGACACGGGTGTTTTATTTCTGTACCAGAAGAATCTTGTATCAATAGTTGCTGGTTGATTGGTCAAGAAAATGAGTTATATTTTGGTTACCTAAGATTTGACTGGGGTACAAAGTAAGCCTCCCCCTTGGAAGACATTATGCCTCGATGGGCGGCCAATTTAGGCGCAGTCAGTGGACCAACCAACCCTTCTTTCTCCTTAACATTTATGGAGATTCGATTATGAGTTATTGTGTGTGTGATCACGTAGCATATTAACGTGATTACAGGCATAATGAGTGTGTTTGGGTCCCATGTGGGAAGAGCAGGCTGTTAGAAAAGGGTTTTCGTTCCACTAAATGTGTTGAAGTACACAGAACAGAATCCACCATCGTCCCTTCCCCTTTACATTTTTCCATATGTGCAAATCCCAATGCAACCAGAATCAAAGAAATTCCAGCTTAAGATGTAAATATTACCTCATTAACTGTGCAAAATCAAACTTTCATGTATAATCCGTAATAAATTGTGTATCAACGAAATTTGACATGGATTAAAAATTAACCCACAGCATGTTCATTTTCATTTACGGAACGTAGAACCATTTGAATGATTGATTTCACTAACCCATTCATAAAACTCATATTATTTTCGGTAGAATTGTAAGAAATCGAGCCACTGAAAAAGCGAAGGCTGATATGGTCGTTGGGACGAGTCCGACTCAGCCCGTGGGTGGAAGTGCGATGACCCAGCCGCAGCAAATCCACCCGACACCGGTCATCACTCCGGCATCCACCGCCGGCTACACCATCCACACGCTACTCGGAATCAACCAGCCCGTCGCGCTGACTGATGTAGCACAGAAGCGAAAACGCGAAGAAGGTGAGTACAAATTTCATTCAGTATTATTGAAATCCAAAGAACAGTTCTAAATCTGAAGTCCTTGGTTCGACATTGACTCATCAAAATGTCTGTGGTGGCAAATATTAGTAAGGAAATCTGTATTTTTTAGAAATTAAAAATAAAATCAATGTAGTTTAAATCACATCTGTATTCAAAATTATTAGAGTGCACTTGTAAGTCTACATGAGAGTTTACGGGGCATCGAGTGCCTTTTTAACAACAAAAGGACCACAACATTGAAATATGTACATAAAATGACAATTAATTAAAGCGAGCACTCGGGAAGTTAATTCTTCCTTTATATTCATAGTGATTTTTTATCAATATGCCCAACCAGTGGTTAAAGCGATATTTTATGCATGGCGAGAAATACCGGGAATGCTCAAGTAGCTGTTCATTGTGAAGGGGTCTGGACAGAGAGGACAATTTGTTCAGTTGCAGTTACAGTTAAAGAGTATTTTATCCTTTCTTGAAAGTTGAACTACAGTGAAAATAACAAAGAGCCATGTATATATATTTTTTCCGATTGTAAAATGAACGCGTTGAGAATCGTCAGAGTCACAAGATTGTGAAAGCAGATTTATTTTTCCTTCTGAACTGCAACTCAATCTGATAACTTTGTCAGTAAATCTCTCTCTTTGCTGTGGTGGTGGGTCCTTGTGTTGTATAATACAATCTGATAGAAGCAGGCAACATGGCCGACCAACATGCTGCACTGAACATATCGATGTTGACAGATTATTTGAAATATTCCCATGTCGAGAATACGGCCATTGATTTATTTTATCGCTGGAAACAACGAAAATTAGATTACCCGCCGGTGTAGCATATGATCTGTTCACAATAACCCAGACAATATCTAATTTTTGAACAACTGTTTCTATAAAAGCCAACTGTATGAAAAAGCAGTTAGGGGAGGGAAATAGAGGAGGGTCCTTTGATTTTCTATGTGGCTTATTCAGGCGAAGTAAAAAAACTGGGCCCTTGAAAAGAACAATTATAGTAATATGATACTACCTCTTGGGAGTATTATTTTTAAGAGCCTTTTTGGTGGCAAATTTTTAACACATTTGGACAAGAAAACGATTATTTGAACAAATAATTCAATCAGGAATTCGGAATGTTTTGGCCGTTTTTATCTTTCATCAGCCGGTTATCAATGCAATCGGCGGACGATCTCTCTATCTCTACGAACATGGCAACAGAAATTGTCAATGTAAATTAGGAAACAAACAATTGGATAATGGAGATTGCGAATGGGTCGCGGTTTAGGGTTCAGGAAGGCTATCGCAGCAGCAGAAGGACTAGATACATAACTCTGGAAGGGATAGGAACTAGTTTTGAAGAACACATAACCATGACATTACATCAGACAGACAGATAGTAGTGCATGTGAAGTTGGCTTAAATTTTCTTGGTTTCTACTAAGTTGGGTGGCTACTAAAGATATTTAATTGACAATAGTAGTTCATTGTTGGCACTTAGCTTTCTCAGTAGTTGGTTCGTTATGTACACAACTCTTAACTCAAAAAATGTAAGTGTTATAAATAATTCACATGAAACTCGCTGATTTTACTTTGAAGGGGAAATCTAGACCTAAATCATGAACAATTTTGATTTTAAACTAGACATGAAAAAGAAATTCTGGTTGAGCCTCTCACAGTTCATAGGCCTTCAGATTGTAAGAAAATTGTTGATGGCGTAAAAAGAAATGCACCGAGATTTGTATTGTTAAAGAAAAAAAGGGAAATGGGCAACTGGGGAAGGGGGGTTGGGAGAAGAGTGCCGCTGCAGATTGATGGGCAATGTTCGTTTTATCTGCAGTGTTGCACGCTTGGTCCCTGGGGCGAGAGCTTCACGGGGAATACTGAAAAACCGCGCAGATTTATTAATTTCCATGCTTTCTGACGACAAGTGATAAATTTGATGGCCCAGTATGAATTTAATTACGGAATCCGAAATGACCTGTTTTGCAACAATTTATCATCGAAATTTATGACAAAAGCTAGGGAGAAAGAATACATAAAAACGCACCGAAAATAGATGTGCTCCATCATATAGGGGCCATAACAAAAGAAAGCGCCTTCTTGAGTTCTATGTCCTATTGTCAACAGTTCTCCAGTGTATTGCTTTGGTATTGTTAAACCTAGATAAAAAGATCGACGTTTGAAGAATTGCAATGCTACAGAAAGGTTTGAGATCAACAATGATATTTTTAGTTTTGGAGGCCATTAATAATGTGACTACAGGCATAACTGAACGTCGCATATTTTTAATATACACTTCATTTTTGGGGCACAGTCTAACTGGATATATTCCAAGTTCAAAAGAGGGGCTTGCCTGTAATTTAAAGTGTTGTGATTGTAAATCTGTGCATAAATATTTTGTTCAGGGATTTCCCATACAATTCAAAAGTTCTCTTCCCCTGAGCCCCTATTCAATGACTTCAGATCCCCTCCATGTCTTTCATTGCAACGTACAATAGAGGTACAAAAGTCTAGTATACCAATGTAAGCATGGGAGGTATTATGATTGTACCAGAAGTTAATAGTGTGGATGAAGGAAGCTTTACATGTACATACTGATTTGTAAAAATATCAACAGTACTTTTTGTAAAGAAACGAGTCTCAAGTGGAAATAATGACACCTGATGGTTTGTTGATCAAGTTCACAAGTCAGGTAGCTGGGATGAGGTGAAGTTGGAGTGGAGATTTAGTTCAGTTGAAAGCACTGGAGGGTGGAGAAATGAATCTAAATTGATGGTCGGGAGGGATGAGGACACTGGGCACTGGGATGCAACGGTGTGCAACCAGTAACACAAACAAGGTGACATGTTTCACCAAGCAGAGCCTCATGTACACGTCTCTCTCTACGTGACCATGATCATTTGTGGTTAATGGAATCAATGAATTGATAGTGATGACTGAAAACTTCACAGCCATTTTATCATAAATACACTAATCCTATCTTATCTTTTAAAACTTTAATTTTAGTGAATGGTCATGCTGAGGAAAATAATAACACAAGTACTGCTGAGAATAGACAAGATGTGAGTATCATATTAAATTCTTCTTAAAGTACTCTTCCTGACCAGGATTGGTGACAGTAAGCACTGATTATAATTTTCGAATATCTACATTTCTTTTCAACTATTTTCTTGAGATGTTAAATTAATGTTTCTTTCAGCCGGCTTTGTGGCAGACCTATGAAACAGCTCCTAAACTGGCGAAGCGGGAAGGTGAAAACACCCAGCAGCAGATGGAGTTGCAGCCGGCATCTATGGTAGCTAATGGTCTACTGGGACAGTACTTCGTACCAGTCTCAGCGCCCTCTGAGGATGCACACGTCCATGCGCAGAAGACACTTCCTGTCACCAGCGTGGACTACCAGCCTGCCGCCGCCCTGCCAAACCTCCAGAACTCCGCAATCCCGGCCATGAACATTGTCCAGGCCGTCAGTGCGCATCAACCACAGTCCTCCAATACTTACACGCCTTCCATCGGTAAGTTGGATTGTAAAACGTTTACTACTCATCAGTACACTTTCAACACAGTATCAAAACTTTAAGAACGCTTTTACCCTTTTTTCCTTTCGATGCATACTATATGTATCGTTCACACACATTTCATACAAAAACATTGCACAGCACAAACAGTCCAAAGGGAGATCAATCCACATGCAAAAATGAAAAAAGCCCAGTTGCTTCATGTTTTCCTGCAGTTAGCTATTACTTTACAGATCTCTAGGGGCACAGTGGGAGCATAATAACATATTGTGCTATGACATTTTGGAGAAATTGTTTGTTTGCGTTGATAACACAAAAGCACTTGGTATTTTCATCTTCTGTAAAGTGCGACGCCCAGGGGTTCATCTGAAACATAAATTACATGGGGAATACTCAATGTAAAATTATGGTCTTATTGCGATAATCCGCTCCATGAGTTAGGAGCTGCTGGCTGGTGCATGTTGTCACACCCCTGGGGTGTGGGGATGTGAGGCTGTCACCTAGCCTCACCTTCCATTTACCCCTCCTCACATGACTCCTCTACTTAGTCACATGACGAATGTGACTTCTGTGACCTTTCTTGTGTTTTAACACATGTTGTTAGGACACGTGCAATTTACGGTGTACGTTGACACCAGTTAAATTTTGATAACTATGCTGAAAACACCTGATCTCACCACGTATTGGAAAATACAGATCAGGTGGAACTGGTAGAATCACAGCAGTGAATGCATGTTTAGTATGTAGGGAATGTCTATGAGATCCGCTGAAAGCTCTGCTGTTCTTGCTATCTGCGTACCTATGAGCATTGGAACGGTGTTTCTTATTAAGAAAAGAAGTCTGTGTTGTTGTCGAATTGTAGTCGAGTGTAGCAATGACGTATTGAATTGTGATACCAAGCTCACAAGTAAAGAAAAGAAAAATTGTACAGTGATAATGATACAACGTAATTCAGGTGTGAAGGAAGCTTCACATGTACCTACTGATTTGTAAAAATATCAACAGTACTTTTTGAAATACTTTGAAAATATAGTCAGGGAAGGTAGACGTAGGGAGTATTTTTGTTTTTATTACAGGACAACACAGATACTTTTCTTTTGAATTACACGGGCTCTCTACATGTGTATGAGTATCCAAAGAGAGTAGAGGTTATTGAGTTATTGAAGGTTTGAATTTAGCATAAAAAGAAAGTAAATTTCACAACAAAACACGTAAACTGCGTGACCCTTCGCCTGCACCTTGGTGCCCTGTCACGAGCTTTTAACTACAATTTGTAGGAATTTAAGGTTAGCCATTATTTGTGATTGAAACGCATTTCATTTCCTGACCTGTTTGTACAGCCAAATATGGTTAACAGTAAACATAGGTTTTTTTTACATTGTTCCGTCTAACCCCTGGCAAAGAAACGGTGAACGTTTATATCTTAGGTCATTACAAATAGCATGACATCAAAGACTGAAGAGCATGATAACCTAGACTAAATTTACTGTGACATATTTTGGCCCATACCCCATTTCCCTTAATTTCGCAACACCACAAATTTAACAACACATACAAGGTACATATTGCATCCGTAGTTCATTTCATAGTTATGTAGATTTTTATTACTTTCATGCAGCTAAGTTCGACAAATGTTTGCTTTTCTGCTTTCTTTTTTCTAGCCAAATTTAGTTGAAATTGTGAATGTTAAAGCACTCATTTTGAATGTTATTTTGTCTTGCTTGAATTGAATGGTGATGACGTGAATATTTGCATGGCTCCCTCTGGTGCTCATTTCAGCTGAGACAGCCGCCCAGCTCGCCCAGTTGCCCATGACAACGGTCACCGTGCCTGCCGCGCAGATCAAGAGTCTTGCCTCGTCTAAGCCAATTGAACGTAAGTGTCACATTATCACAACACCTGAATGGTCAACGACCCATCTTGATGTCATTTTAAAAACTGTAACGTCATACACAGTTTTGGTGATCTCGGAGAAATTTCATGTTGTGAAATTTCATGGCACTTCTTTTCATTTAGATTAATGCACTGTTTGATGATCAAATTCAAATTTAGCGCATGACAGCTCAAATTTTGTTTTGCACGTTTTCGAATGATTTCAAGCATGATTATTATTACAACTTAATTTTTGAAGCATTAAATCTCCATAATTTTTTTAAAGTAGATAATTTGGTGAACATAGAATGAAATCGTTCTTCCGAAGAAGATTAAATCACTTTTATTTGATTGTAAGTTTTTTGAAAAAATAATTTTTAGAAGCTTTCAACAGCATGTCTTTGCACGTTGTTATCATTGGTTGATTTTTGTCACACAAAACAGAAAATAACAACGATCCCAACACCGCCTCCATCAACGCAACGGAACCTAGTGCAAACGCGGTGTCCCCAGCACCGAATATGACGCCAACAGACGCCACTAAAGCGGCGTTGGACGCCGCCACTGAGGCGCAACAGACACCAAACTCGACCGGCACCCTTACTGAGCTTAGACCCGTTTCCCTCACCGTATCCCCAGACCCCCAAAACCTGACCCAATATGGACAGCAACACCAAGAGCAGCAGCAACAGCAACAACAGCAGCAGCAACAAGAACAACAACAGCAACAGTTTAGCAGTAAGTGTTCATGTTGAGTAACACTACTTCGTACACTAGGTGGCGTGACCACTGTCTGCTGTTGTTACTCACCGCTAGAGGGTCAGGGTTACCTTTTCCATTAATCTCTCTCACATCAACTTGTCTTCTAATAATCCCCTTTCTTTTAACTTTTTACCAACTTGTACTAATTATTAACCATTTAGAGATGTTAAAACATTATTTACACACTTTTGAATTGTTTTGTTTCCAGTGACGAAAAGTTACAGTGTGGTTGAATGAAACTTACATACCGGTGTCTGTTTTTCGAAACAATTTCACAAAAAACGATTTTCTTTGAACATTCTTTGTGATCGTAGATTCAGATGTCGTTAGTTTAATTTGTATGTACGATAATGAGTGTCAAGTGTACGAAGCATACTGAGAATTCATAGATTTTGTCCGTGGAAATCACTGAAATTTCCATCTGATGGCTCCAAAAATAAGTATGAGATACGGCATGGCGGATATGTAGCGTCAGCTTGAATTTCGGATTGACGGAAAAAATGTGTGTTGTTAGGAAACCGAAGACAGGAATAGTTTGGAAGAGATACTTTGTTGTACGGAAGATGAAAGACTGAAATCAGGCGCAAGTTGGTTGCAATTTAGAATAAATTAGGAAGGAGACAAAGTTCATGAAACATCATAGAAAATCTGTAATTCAGAATAATTGAGCAAGACATCCCCAATACGAAGTTGATTATCACAGCTTAGAATAGTTTGCTACATATGGTACATTTTCTCTCAGGGGAGGTTTGTGGTGGAGTAGTTCAAAGGTAATTAAGTGGTTCACGAGTGACTAGCTTCTGAAAGAGTTATGCAATGTTCACACTGAGGTGTGTGGTTAATTATGAAGTGCAGAAAGGCCATGATACAACAATTGCCTCTGGATAAATACAAACCAAACGTTTCTCGGAAAAATAAGGTTCAGTCGAGTCGATTTTAATATTTTTGTCAGTGAAATGTTTGGGAAATTTTATTTCAATTTTTCAAATGGGGCTGAGAAAATACATAAATATTTTAACGATTAAGAGAAGTTGTTTTTTAATTTGGGGAATATTTCAAAAATGTTCTCCCGAAATACTGGCTCGGAGTATGTGTGTGATGAGTAGAGATGGTAAGGGTAGCACACTTCTGTTCGTATTGAAACTTCTCGTCTCAATTTCCTTCAGTAAAGCTGATCACATCCAGACAGGTGAGCAATGATTGATGTCCTTCTATTACCGTTCACAACCCGTACTTTAAGACTTTTTTGTCTATCTAAAATGTGTACGGGGATCCCTTTGATCTGACATCTCATATGGGCTTACGAAATAGATTCTGAAGAGAATGTGACTTAATAATTTGAACAAATTTCCGAATAAATTGATTACTGTCTCATCTGATCGTCAAGATCTGAATCTGGATGGTACAGATCGTCCTTCTTTGTTCTAGAAAGAAGTACTGTCGTAGAAGTAGTCCAGATGCGTGGCGGATCTAATAGGGGTACTTGGGACGCGTGTCCCCCAGCCAAAAATTCTTCATTTTCGTGCAATTTTCAGGAAAAAATGGCCAAATATTAGGTTGGCACCACACCTCCTTAGGGTGTGGTACCTCCGTCTGGGAAACTCTGGATCCACCATTTTAGACATAAAAATATCCATATTTCAAGGCAGAAATATTTTGTCCAATGTGTGCTACAGTTTTGAAATCAAAGATCACGAAACATCTTGTTGCCTTGGAAAACGTTTAAAATTTTGAGCATTTTTGAAAAAGAAATTTGTACTTCTGTATTTTGCAACTAGATTCAGGGTAGAGCTTCTGGTTGACTAAAATTGAAAATTGAAAGAAAAACTTGGGTTGTCCAATTGGAATCGAACACTGAATCTTTGGTGTGGTCGAGTTTTTGAAACCACTTAACGATAAGTTCCTACTGATCTCAGCATCTTGGGCTGTAAAATAATTTCATAGTTGTAAAATAATGAGTGGAATCGTTATCATGGTATCATTAGCATGAAAGTGTCTTTGGTCAGGCATATTAGCATGATTACATGGTGAATCTTTTGAATCTAACAGAGAATCAGTGGTGTGTACTGAGCATGGGCTATCAGTGCCCAACCAGAGGTGTTGAGGCTTACAGTGCAGCAAGGGAGAGAAGCATGGTCGTCACAGGAGCTGATAAAATGCTGATAATTATGTCAGATTTTATCTCTATTGCTTGTGCTGTATCCCCAGATAAGATGTAAGGAACAGACCCAGGATTAGACAACTGTAACATTGTCAGAGATCAAGGGTTGTTCCACCAGAATAGAATTGTCAGAAAGACCATACATACAAAGACCTCCTGAGCGATAACTTCACTTCAACACCATAGACATGCAGCACATATTATAATTTTTACTTTTGTTAGCGTTAATGTGAAATTGCATCGTAACATTTATATTCTTCCCAACTTGGAAAATTGGGGAAACAAAGGACAAAAAGTTTCTCTCTAAGAAGTCAATCGAATCTCACTTGTAACAGAATGAAGGAAGACCCTATCTACCCTGATCTATTCATAAAGTTAACCCATGTATCCTGTCCAGTAGTACAAGGAATAAACTAAAAGATGAAGAGCGCTGAATTTCAGATTCCAATCGAAATGTCTGAGCGTTTCATCAGATTACAACATAAGTCGCTGCAGGAGTATGCTGGGTCATTTTAGTGAAAGTAAAATATATTAGTGTGTGCACTTTTAACTTCCCATGAATAATTGTACGCTGTGTACTGGACGAAGGACGAAGAAAGAATCAGTGATATAAAGATGGTACACGTGGTATGGGCGCCCCTGAGATGCAAAGCTGTCCATCCAGAGCTGCACTGTGGCATGGTACGGCACCTGTGTACCGTTCCCCCTTCACCTGTCGTATCAGTGCGCTCATCCATGCGCAAGGATACACATCACTACTCACACACCTAATTACACCCCCTACATATCCCTGCGCTAAAAACTACATCACTGCTGTTCACCATACATCATCCCAACACAACATATGACATTATCACTTTCCAAATATTGTTACTTTCAATTCATAAATCATATTTTCAGCAAGGTAACTATGTAAACTCTGCCGGCCTCAATCTAGGCTTCGCTTTTAATTAGATCTAAAGTACCAAAGAAATACCTTCATTCATCTTAAGTTGGAAGTAATCAGGATGTTTCCCTTCTTTATATTCTCATTGTGTACATAAGTTATCTTGAAAATGTATTATAGTTGTAGGAAAGGCTTAACCAGCAAGAGTGTCAAAAAACACAAACAAATTGTCCATGTAACTGGAGATTTGAATGGAATAAAATCAACTTTTGGTTCCTGCAAAGCATCACGTAGAATATTTTGAACTTAATTTTTTGAAAGGAAATCTACAAACCCAACAAAATTCGGAACTTTCAAATTAAAGAATGATAAATATAAAAGAAATGTGATGCATGGATGAAAATTTGGTGTTTTTTGGTTAGATTTTTCTTGCAAATTAATTTCATGTACATTATCTCATGAACTGCAACACAAGAAAGGGGTACCAAAATACTAATACCAGCAAAAATGCTTCATTATTACAGCAGCACAGACTGGTTACTCTAGTCCACACTCATCCTATCCAGCAGCTGCGCCAACAAACCAGTCTACTGCAGCTGTTCCTGGTCTAGTGCCTCCTTTAGTGCTGCCAACTGGTGGCAGCTCTTACAACTCAACAGCTGCAGCTATGCCAGGTGAGAAGCTGTGTGTCGTATCCTGGAACGTAATCACCCGTTTTGCTTCTTCACCGTCGTTGCATGCCCATTGTTTTACCTTAGTAGATTATAGGACCAAACTGCATGTTCTATTGTACATTTTTGTTTGCTGGATCTTCAGTTCTTGATCTATTAAGTTGTTTTCCTCACATAAAATTCTGAGCAAAATCACAACGCAGCTGGAAAAATCTGCTAGTGATCGAAGAATATTAAATTTGAGGAACGTTTTCCCTCGCTTTTTGTTACCTCTTTGTGCAATAAATTAATGCATGCTTCTGTAATATTCAATATTGATTGTTAGTTGCTGTGTAAATTCGAACTTTGCTTCTTGTTTAATAGCTGACATGTCTTCTTATTTTGTTAAGCCTTACACCGTTGTCACATACAATCAGTGCTACGGTCTAACTTTTGCTTTTTTATTTTATGCTCAATTTGTAAGGTTAGAAAAATAGAGGGTACTGAAAATTTTGGAGTTCTGTGCTATATCCAAATCACAGGATCTACATTTGTACCATTTCCCCAGAGAAATGATTTATTCTTACACTTCACAGGCTTTATTCAATATGCACTTTAGTCACTTAAATAACTAAATCCAATCGCATCATGGTAAAGGCCAATAAAGCAAGCACAGGGTGACTTCCTGATTGTTTGCTCCAGAATTATTGGAGTTAAATCTACAGCCCTTCTAAGTGGCTGCCTAAGGGAAGCCCAGCGATTCCGTAAATTGGCAAAATGCAGCACAGGAAGTCAGTGGAGGTTGCAATGACCAGTTGTCATGTGAAACGACCTTATTAGTTATCACAGGCCAATTGCATGCAGACGTTAGTTGTAAACAGGAACGCCGTGTTAACATTGCCCAATTAGACAGTCGTTTGAAGAAGTCCACACACCAACCACATGGCGTCGGTGACGAATCTTTGGCGGCTGCAAACAGTGGCGGATCCAGGATTTCCCAGACGGGGGGAACCTCAAACCTATTATTTGGCCAAATTTTTCCCGAAAACTGCATGGAAATGAAAGAACCTGGCCCCGGGGGGACGTCCCTGGCGCCCCCCCCCCTTAGATCCGCCAGTGGCAAATTTTAACATCTTTAAAATTTATTTTTCGTTTCGAGAAAACTTCTAAATACTTCAAGCAGTATGTTGGTATTTTGGCTGATTGAATTCGAGTGCAACAGTACAGAACTAACTGCCTTTGCAAACACATTTACCTTGCATTTACGGATTACAGCACAAGGCACATAGCAACTTTGTCCCTTACCAGAGTTAAAATACTAAAAGATCCCTAAAATTTAAATATCAGACATGAAATGATGTATATTTCGTATTTGCCATGCTCTTCTGTTACCGTGTCCACACAGCTACCAGTGGAACTGACAATGCTTACACAGTTCGCTTAAGTTAGGTCTGCTTTTTAACCAAAGCAATTTTTATGATAATTTGAATCATGTTAGAGCAGATCTTTGGTCCCACAAAACACATGTTCAATTCAAATTCTGCCGTTCCCTGCAATTAGGGATAATGAGGACATTACTTGCTATTTGAAGTCTGCGTAAAGCACACACATCACACTGACCATGTATGGGTGATTGTCGGGTCAGTGGACAGTCTTTAAGGGTCACTTATGGGGGTGATTAGTGCTGTAACTGGTACCAGGAATACATGTTTCGCCTACCAGCTGACATAAAACTACAGACAATATGGGAATTAGGACAAAATTGATAAGAGCCCAAGGTCCCTTGTTTCACTGTTTCCAGAATTGAAGTTTTCGCTTGTGAATATTTACTTGAATAGAAACCAACACTGACCTTTTAAAATTTCACTTTATTGGCATTGAAATAATGTTTCTTTGTTAAGAAATGAAACGGATTACTTGAAGATGTTTCGTAGACTGTATGTTAAAATCATTCTGACAATTTTATAACCAGTTTGAAAGATGAACCTTGCAACAGTGAGTACACAAAGGGTTGTGTCCGGTGCATTACTCTTGTTTCTACCATCACCGTTAGGGAGAAGAATATTTATTTGCAAGTGTAATCCATCTTTTACATACAAAAAAGTGGCGGAATAATTGGATAAACTAGTGATATTTATTGGGCATTGTAAAAGTTAGGATTACACAATTATGGAAGCAACAAAAGGTTGTAAATATTGGGTTCTAAGGCAATAAAACTTTAGTTGTTGGTCGGAGCGGCAATACCTAAGGTTAGCCATGAATAAATAAAAGGCATACAAATTAATAAGCTTGAAATAGTTGACACTAAAAACCATAAAATCACCATCATTGTCAATTGAGACCGAACGACCAAGTAATTTGTGACAATTTCATAAAGGCCCGTGCAGATCTAACCGGGAGCTGTCAGGTAATGTGATCTTCCTTGGGGACTTCAATGTCATAACTTATTCATGGAGTGCCGTGAATTACAGGCAAGGCTTTATTCTGAGATAGTTATCATATGTGCAAGAGAAGAATGGCTGGAAATAATGGGCACATAGTGCCATGGTTTTGTGTGTACACTTTTTGTTGTGAGGCAAGGGGAGGGTTGGTTGGTATGTAATGTAACAAAGTGTCGCATGTCACATTAAATTTAGATACTACTAAATCTCTTAGTTTCCATGGTGACCAAATTAACACAAATTAATTTGTCATTTATTTTGTAGCCCTTTTGTTATTTTCTGCTTTTATTTTGTATACTTGTATGTTTTTGTTATTTTAGTTTTACGGTGTGATCTTTTAAAATGTTACAATACAATACAATAGTTCAGCCTAATTTTGAAATACGAGCTCCTTCAAATTATGACGAGTTGCTGTGCTATATGCAATATTAAAGTGGTGCAATTAATATAATGGGACATTGGTTCTGACATCATGAAGAATAATTAGGTATTACAAAGGTGATGCAAGCGGGGCTGCACAATTAAAATCTCACAGTCGTCGCAACAATCGTCAGTGATTTTATTGAATGGGACATTTTTTGCCTTTCGCATCCAATTATCCAAACACAAGAAATAATAATTTGGCTACAAATTCTAACCTCACAGTGGGATCCTAGATCAATATTTGGAGCCCAGTTGTACATTTTCATGACGATTGTCCCTCTGGAGGACTTGGTTGCGTGAAAATCATGTTCAATTATTGTGTTAGTTTTGTTTTTACACATGATAGGAACTCATCTGTGAGAGGAGTACACAATAGATGAGATCAGATATGGCGGGACAAATTGGGGGGAATTTCTTGTACATTTCTCGTTGAATATGGCATTTGATTGGCGTTCTTGTGTTACAGGTAGCGATTACACAACGTCATACTCAGTCCCGTACACGCATGCGCAGTATGCTTACACAGATCCTTCCTGGTCCATGAGATATGGAGGCGGAGGTAGGTTACTTTTGCAAGTCTAAAATCCAAAGTAAGGAAAAAACATACAAATCGCTTATCATCCTGTCTAAAAAATCTTCCATTTCACAGTCTATACTGGAAACTGCAAAATTAAAATTGTGAACCCTTTCATTCCCAAACAGCTTCAATTTCCTCACGGATAAAGAATGAAGCCTGCTAGATTTCAGTAGATGCATGTGCCTTGAAAGTGTAAACCGTGAGGAAGTTACTATTGTTATCTTGGTAACATCTTAGCTGCTGCCAACTAACAGTTGAATCCCATTTGTGTTGTGTGTTGCATGGTGTATGTATCTTTCGGTTTATTTGAATTACAGCGCAGAATTATTATTACGCCCACAGCGGTAGCGGGAGCACGACAGCAACTGGGACCGCCGGCGGCACAAACAGCAACAACGCCAGTGCGCCACAGGGAGGAGGGGACACAGCTGGTGCAGCAGCAAGCAGCAACTCCAGCGTCACAGCACCCGGTGACAGTCCAGCCACCCCAGCCCATCAACAGCAACCAGCCACCATCAAGGCCGAGAGATGCTAGCCTTAGTGAGCTGCGCGCCAAGGCACGCCAGCACGCCGCTTCCCTCTACCATCCGAACGGCGCCCTCAGCTACTAGACACGGAGGCCAGGACCTCCCTACCTCAGTACACCTTCAAGAAAGCATTACCTTCACGAGCAAGAGAGAGACACATGTATGTGTGTAATGGTGACTACACAAAATTAGTATTTGTGGGCGCTGTGAACAAACCCTCTTGGCTCTGTGCGCTTGAACTTGAACTGTATCAACTTCATGCCCTGCGATGGACAAAGTTAAAATCGGGAATCGTGAACGTTCGTTAGTGGTGCCATCTGTATAACAAGTGAGTGGTGCTATCTGGTGGTCTGCGCAACAATTTCAGTGCTACTGGTTTTGCAAGCCACTGTCAAGTGTCTATGGCTTTCAAGCTGTTCTACACATAGAGACATTGCAAGCCATTATTACCCAAGACTGTTAACTTACACGATTGTGATGGAGGTACAGGAGATGTAATATGACATCAAGTTCAAGGTCACATCATAGTTACCCGAAAGATCACATTCAAACCAGACAACTTACACCCATATGAATGACAATTGCAATCAGCAATAATTTACATGTTGAATAATTGGCTAATATGCATTTAATGTTAATGAAGTCGCCCTGATATATGCAGGTTTATGCTAATACATGATCCTTCTGTTGTCACTTACCTCTACGTGTGTGTATATATCTGTACATAGAAATGCGTATATTTTAGTTATTGACTGAAGCTTATGCTGTACGTATGTACATTTCAGCAGTTTATTGCGTCATAAAGACTGTACGAAAAACTGAAGATGTAGCAGAGACTTTTTCCAATTGTGACCATTTATTGCAGGCAGTCAAGTAACAGGCTCAAAAATGATAAAACGTCCACGTGTCTCCAATGGAGTCGTGGAAAACAACTTCTCTTGTTTGGGAATTGAACGATTTGAATTTCTCATTTAATGGATCCGTTACTTTCTGAAATTACCAAAGCAATTAAAACACATAAAAAGTTTTCAATTTGAAAAGTTGAAATTGTCAAACTTGGCAACCCATCCGCCTCCTCCCAAAATATGAGATTTTTAGGGAATGATGTACATAATTTTATTCTTAATAGATCTTCCATTAAATTAATTGGACGAACACTTATGAAAGATACTCATTTGCCGCTACAAATTTGTTTTTGTCAACTGGTGTTTATATCGTTACTTGAGTGTAAATTATTTCATAGAGATTGAATGTAATAAATAATTATTAACATATCTGTAGGTAGCTAATAAACTTGTATTTTTGTGATTTTTATGGCTTTTGAGTTTGACAAAAACAGAAATAAACTGAATGTGTAACCTAGTAAGATTGACATCCTCTGTTGTGCTTAAAATTACTCTTTGTCCAAAGAAGTCTGTTTGTAAAACTGCTACACACACTTTAAGTGACATATCTTGCGAAAACTTACAATAAAATTATGTACTCCGAATCAAAAATGACCATTTTAACTGCCATTTGCTACAAAACTTTTAAAATAAAATTCATTGTCCGTTTCAAATGTTGTGACATTGACAAATATGGTGGTTGTGAAAATGGTTTTGGATTGTTTTCATAACCTCATTTCATAAAGCTTTAAAAATTTCTTAAAATTCCACGATCAGGCGTAGACGATTCGTTCGGGTGCTTTTTCACTGATGCTAAGTAGGCCAAAAGAAGAAGTTTAGGTCTGGTCATTCTGTCCATCAATAAACCGTTTGCATGTGTTTTACCAAATCCAATAGAAAGGAGTATTGGCCGTTTGTACAATCCAAAAAAAATTCCTGCGCTTTGCTTTTATTTTTTCTGCTTCCTCAGTGAGACCCAACCACTGTTGTTTTCTTCACTCTGTACAGTAGGCATATCTAAACTAAACTATTAAAATGACCAGAGTGAACTTCATACATTCACTTGTGTTACATAATCATTTTTCATTATTTAATCTTTTATTAACCAATGAAAGCTTAGACATTTTCTTCAAATAAGTGATTTGATCTCGGATGATACTTCAAAAGGTATTCTTGAAAATAGCTTAGAATGTTGACAATAATTTCAGTTCTGAAAAATATTTTGAATCTAAGTTTGAAAAGCGTGAGATAATGTCCAAACGGTCCGAGACTTTTCATGACTTTTTAGAATCACAGATTTATGTACAGGACAAGGTTCAGGATACAAATGAAAAGAATCTCATGTATTGCTTAATCAATCGAAAATATTTGTAAATAAATGCCAAACTAACACCATATGGGAAAGATGTGTCCCGAAATATGTGTAATGTGGGCCTGTCTTTTATGGAATGTACCATCATCCATTTCAAAGTCTGAAGATTTTCATTGCTTAAGAAGAAGGTCCCAAATTTTCATTAAAATCATTCATTTACTTTTTGTGTTGTCCAGAAAATTCATTGTGAATTCAAAAGTCCCATTATTTCACTGAAAGTATGGCTTTTTTGCTGGTGTGAATATGATTTTAATTCGTAATTTGTTGTATGTTCGTATACGAGAAAAGAAAGTCATAAAGTGATAAGCCAATGATTTTAAACACAATGAAAAACATCTTGCCATATGTGAATATTAAATGAAGCCAAGTGTAATGACAAGCAATTGATACTTTTTGATAAAGTAATAATGTTTGTTTCCCCCCATGTCAATTGGTGTATGATTGCTAACCATAACCAACTGTACATTTTTATCAAACAATTGTAGCTTTTTTGTTTGAAAGGCATTGTTGTTGATATGTTTTTGAGTTTAACCAACCTCTTGCTAACTAAGAATACGAATGTTAGGTTATCATGGTCACAATAAATTGTTGCCAAGGTTGCGATAATAACTTGCTATGGTTACATTTGAGTTTTTCAAGATAGGCATTTCTGTCAGATTATCTGACAGATCTTTGCACAGAGAAGAGCAAAAAAAATTCATCAAAAATTGTCCCCAGCCTGAATCTTCATGGCCTTTCTAAAGTCATGCTCTATTGATTCTAGAAATGAACAAAGTCTGACATGTGAAGTGGTGCATGAAACAAAGCTCACTTCAGAAATCTCCTGCCTAACAGATTCTTCCCTAGCTCAGGGGTAGAGCATTGGTCTCAGAATCTGGAGGTCCTGGTTTCAAACCCCACTGGGGGCAATTTTTGATGAATTTTTTTTTTTGCTCTTCCCTGTGCAAAGATCTTTCTGATAATCTGACAGAAACGCCTATCGTGAAAAACTCAAATGTTTATTATCACTTTATCTATGCAGTTGACGTTAGCATTATTCTATCCCATAAATGACTAGTTCATGTTTATGGTAGAAAAATGACCTGATATATTTTCTATACATGTTAAAAAGCTAATTTTCCAATTCAGTTGTGAAATAGAATAGTTTGCATTTTTAAGAATTCCTCAAACACTTCTGTTGTTGAGAATTTATCTTTAGTATCTTGTTTGGAACATGTACAGTAGGTGAACAAAAGCTTGAGTTCAAATTGAACCTTAAGACATCAAATATAATAAAATTCGTTTCTGTGTAGATTGAATTTTTTATTCTCCATTATTACAAAGGAAAACCCCGAGAAAGTGTAGTTTTTAAATTTTACCCGGAAACAATTTGATGAATAAATTTGCTTTTCATAAATATACAAAACACAGCTCTTGTTGTTTCTGTTGTTTTCAAGCATCGTCAAATTTAATATTGCACTCAAGGTATATGGGAGAATGTTCTGCTGGAGGTTTTTCTGAAAAGAATTTCTTTTGAATTTTTAGTTTGTTGTTTGCAGATCGTAGTTTTTGGTACATTTTTCTGAAAGTGTGCAAGTCTGTAATGGTGCTTCAAATATGATATCAAGTAAAAAACAATGTGATTCAAATCACATCAAGGCACGGAAAACCAAATGAATTTCAGAAGTCCATAAACATTTCACTGAGCAACTTTTATTTCTTATGACGAGTGCATTTCCTTCATTAGGCGCGGGTTTGTTCCACCAGCTTCTGCGTACTGTCGTATTTAGACCACAATTTCACTGTTGACAGCTCAAGCTGAAAGAGGGATTACAAGAGGTTGAACAATGTTAATTCTATTGTAATGACTTGGACCTCTCTCTGTACTGATGGTAATGATAATATTAATAAGTATCTATCTTGGAGATAGAGGCTTTTCTTCTATTCAACAAGACAGTAGAGCCACTGTGATTAATTGCGTGGGATTCTGGGAATCACGTGTATTTTTGGAATTTGTAAGTGAAGAATTACTCCAGAAAACTTGAAAGAGTTTTGTAACTGGGATAGTAAAGTTTCAATGCAAGTAATTATATTTTTAAAAGTTACTTCTCACAGGGAAGAAAACTGCATCAATACAAGAAAGCACACAGCTTTGTCCCTTCCTAAGTATTCTTCAGTACCTTTCTTTATTTTCCCTGACAAATTGAACAATTGACTCCAAACAACATTATCTTTTCATTGCGCGTAAAAAAAAAAAAACGTCCTTACACCACACGGCCTCATTACCCTCCTCAACGGGGATCGGAGGGAGGGGATGGCGCACAGCTTGCAGGAGGTAGGGACCAGAGTCGTGTGCAGTTGTGATGATAACCTCGAGTTCAACACAATTCTCTTGTCGCATAGCTAGCTGGCGTTAACAATGAACATAAAATTAACTATGTATGTTTAAATACATAAAGGAATTGGTCTGTCGATTGATCGCAATTCGACAGGTGGTGTTCAAATCAAAAAGCTTTCTGATTGCCACGACTTTCCTTCATGACTTACAAGGCAAAACGCGAGTATACACATGTCGAGGAAATATTCAATTTCTAAAGCAGTGCTTTGGTGATAGTTGTCTACTTTTGATTTAGTCTGATTTAGTCTGATGAAAATGCATGTATTTCTATATTTTTATTATGAACCAAAACTATAATTTAGAAATTGAATATGACCAATACAGAATAGCAAAGTTTACATAATTTCCTTTCAACAGTCACATCATTCACTTGTGTCTGTGGCAGATTAGCTAAGAGTGCAGATAGTGAAGCTAACTACTATTACAGAAACGTCCAAATATGCAATGTGAAAGTTGCCGCCACACAGTCCTCACAAAATCAAATCAAATTATACAAACTTTCCTTAAGCGATTAATTGAGTTTTCCCAACTTTTGATCAGAAAATGCATCTAATTGAACTAATTAGACAAGAAAAATTCAAATAAAAAAGACCTTTTTGAGACTTGAACCCCCAACTGCAACATTTCAACCAATAATTAGGCCCAGTCTGATTGTACAAGATTTGATAGCTACTGAAAGTAGTAAGTATCTCACATACATGTTGGAAAAGTATGGACATTCTCCTTTGTTTCACAGAATTTCGAGAAATACTGAAACCATAAAAATTAACCTTACGTTGTTGAATAACCCCCAGGTTATCGTCTTATCTTGAAGATCCCATTTGTTAAGAATTTATTTGTACATTGTATCTGAATTGTCCCATAGCTACATCGATTTTAGCACGAATAAGTACGGAATTTTAGTTTGGTATTTACCGGGGAGAACTTTACGAAAGGACATACTTATTCATTCAGAAATTCCATCCGAAACAGTGCTGAAATTGTTAATGTTTGCAGTAAGCCCTGTAATGGCACTTTCTCCTGTCCCTGTGGTCCTTTCTCAGCTCCAATACAAATGAAGTTTTCTCAATTAACTGTTGTTAATTTTTCGACCAATGTCAATATTTTCCCGGAGTTTGGCTTATCTGTGTCGGACCAGGGGGTGGCAATAAAGTGGCTACAAAACACGAGCAAAATGCCTCTGGAAATGAACTTTGTGTAGGGAAAACATTGACCACAATGCAGAATAATCAAGCAACATACACTGACCACTGGCATGAACCAGATTGTGAATGCTGCTTCAAAATATTATTTTCAGATTTTCTGATAAATTATTTCTGTCTATTAGAGGGTAGGATATACTACATTGTTATTATTTGGCTATCTATCTATGTTATGTAAAAGCTAGAAGCATACATATCATTTCCAAGGGAAAAATATCTGGAAGGAGTGAGCAATGAACCTGATGTTCACATGAGGTCCAATGTGTCGCATTATTTAATCCCAAGGTCGGGAGAGACAGTCACAAAAAGGTCGGGGTACGTAAGTTATGATTCCATTAGCACCGTCAGATCGTAGAGAAAGCAATCATAGCTCGGGTCGAGAATCAAGCACAACTGACATCAATTACACAGAAGCCAAATTCAGCCAGCATCAACTATTCACTTCTAAATTTCACACCATCCCTGTATTTTATACTTAACATTTTCGACATTTTGTTCGATGTGTCTTTTTCTGTTAAGTTTTCCCTTTGCTGAAAGTGAAGCATTGACAACTGTAAGTACCATTGTTTTCCTTTCAAATTAGTTGTGAATATTTTGAAAGGATGTTTATAAATCTTGGTCAACTGACCTCAAATTTGAGTTGTGCAAGATTCTGAGTTATTAGTAGGTCTACAAAGATAATATGGATTTAAAGAACGATCTTCAATTACCCGTTAACATGATGGACGTGACACCAATCAGGGATTGGTGTTTGATGTTGACACTCTTGGTCTTTTACATAAGGTGTCACAGATGGGAAACCAGTAATATTGAAGCAACAGGAATTGGATGAATAATTAAATGTCAAGGAAAAGTCTTTTAATGAACACAAATTTCAGAAATGTGTATCTCCCACAGGCTTTGAAATTGAAACTTTTTTTCAGGCTACAATATTCAACCAGGTAGCCAAACACGGCATTGATTGACGAATTTTTTCTCCTTCAAGCTCAGACTCAAGACCACAGCCCATCTCAACCTCATTTATCCTCCGCAATTACCTACACACATTAACTACATCACATTAAAACCTTGATGGACATTTGTGAGAAGTTGACTTGTATGGAGACATGACAGTTATGTGCACATAGAGACATTGACGCTGTGAGATGTGGGTTCACTGAGGAGGACGGGATGAAGCTTTTAATAATGAAACTGATTTATGCAGGAACTTTTAGTGATTGAGGCTAGTTTATAGACAGACAAAACGGAGAAGACATTGAAACCATGACTCCTGAGAAATGTTTATTGTTTATTTAGACAATTTTCAGTTTATCAGTATGCCATGGAACCAAAATTTATGAATTTAATTTAATGCCTTGGAGTGTCCGAAAGTTGGTAAATTGGGGGATCCATTTCACGGAATGATGGGTCAGTGATATCGGTGCCGTCAGCGAATAGACTCAATTATTCTACAAAGTCAATAGATTTACAAGTGTACATGGAGTTAAGAAATCCCTCTTCAGAATTGGCGTTCTGCTTTCGTTCTCAGCGGGAAATCTGTTTTCAAAACTGTACAATCAGTGATTCTTAAAGAAGAATACGGCAACATATTTCATCACTGTTCGAACAAACTAGGTTATTTTCCACAAAAGCTTCTTCTTGCTGAATGCAGATATGATTTTGGCATTGCTCAAACACTCACAACAGTTCGGTAGTATTTGGCTAGGAATGATTGCTGGTCCAGATGGTCCGTTGTGAATGGTTGTGCGGCTAATTTTCACAGATTTCTGAGCACATTGTACCAATTTTGCTGCACTGGTTACAACGGTAAGACAGAGTGGTTTTGGCCCACCCTTCCCTCCCTCCATCCTTCCCCTTTGCTCGTCTCTGCCCTGGGATCCCTTATCTGCCTATAACACACAGAAACAAGCCTCTTTTGACCCCTGTACTGGCATTGTCCAATTTAATAGCCTATTAATTAAGAATGAATTGTTTTGGCCTTTGAATCATGATGGCGGTCTTTGAGAGATCAGGTCCCCATGGTCCACTACAATATCCGCATCGCCATTACCAACGGACCAAGTTAGTAATGAAAGAGATTAGTTTCATAGAGCAAACAAGCCGGGAACCAGTCCATGGAGACGCTGAAATGATCACCTACAAGCTCAAATGTCATCTCTCTGCCTGTAGTCTCCTGACACCTTTCCTTCACAGCACAAATCCACCCAGATCTGGCTTTAATTAAACCCTGGTCAGCCAGGGCAAGGGGTGATGGAGGCAGAGGGCACAGGGCCATGGTGAGATTGCTTCAACGGGGCCACACAGCGCATAGATCGGGGTACTTCGAGGCCTGGCCCCTACTGCCCACTCAACTTGCCCCTTGTGAGTGCTAGAACCCATCTCTACAAATATGTGGTGCAGAAGTACATTTCACACTTGTGTGCGCACAGTCCTGTTATTAATACAGTGGGTAATCAATCATCTATCTCTCCTTTCGATCCAACAGCACTTTATAAGTTCTGCCAAACTCTCTTCTACATTTAAACCTATGATAATAACTATTTTACAACAAATATCCACAAACTGACCATCAGTTTTGCACCGTTTTTGTAAAAACGAACACAAATATGAAATTCCTTGATAAGGTTATGATCATCACATGAAACAATCAACTATTTGTATTCCATTATCTATTACCATTTACAAAAAAATCAACCCTTAATTGTGGCAAATGATTAAAAATGATTAAAAGTCATTAAAATAGTCCTCTATTCATCTTTTTTGTGGCTGTAGCATTCACCCAGTATTTGACTTTTTTGTCCACAACCTTATTCTGACAGATCTGGCAACTTCATCTTAAAAGTTGAAGTTTATTTTAAAGTTTAACATCTACCAAAAGTTTTAACAAAATGTTCAATATCTATTACAGGTTTACTGGTAAATATATAATATTATTTAAGACAAAATTTGTCAAAGATATGACAGAAATGTCATCTGCAAAATTTTTAGTCTCATGGCCAAACCATTATGAAAATATTTACGAACCAGTCAGAATTGGATATCTTCCGGCAGGGTGCATGAGCTTTACGTCGAAGCAACATTTTATACAAAGTTTGACTGCCGATACTTTTGAGATGTAAAATCGTTGGCTTCAAATTATTCAGACCTAGATCTACATTTAAATTCTTGGATTCCTGGGCTTGATCTTAGTCAACTGGCAGAAGTGACAGAAGTGACACCATCTGTATCTTGGAAAATCAGAACCAGGAATACATACATACCCATGATACTGTTTGCACACAAGAGCAATTCTCTTCCACTGACATCATCAAAAGGCAAAGTTAATGAATAACTTCCATTAATGCGAACAGAGCAATTAAGCCTTAATGTGTCCGTGAGTGTTGACTTGATGACGAGGTTAATTACGAGTAGATTCAGGTCTGTGAAGTGACAATACAACGGGCCATCATCCATCATCAGACGATAAATCTCTTACATCCAGTACCGCATGGATCAAAAGATTGTCGACGGAACTTTATTCCAAAGGGGCAGAAATAGGATAAAGATCTAATTGTCATTGATTTATATCAAAGTAAAATGCATCATTATGAATTGACAATTTGAAATGGCTCAACAAGAGCAAAATGTATAAAAAAAATAGACAAGCGGACATATGTTATCATTCATTGGTCTACAAAGCACAACGCTTATTTCTTGACAATGCAGGACAAATGTTATACAATTTGATGTGAACAACTTTTAAAGAAATTCTTGAAAAGAACAGAAAAAGAATTGGAAATATAAAAAGAAAAATAACGTGTCGTTTCTGACACCTGGAATCTTTTTACACACAACACCGAATATGAATTTATAAGCCAACTATACTTTTTTTGCATTAAGAAATATTTTTTGAAATATATAAAACGCATCCCGTAGCTTCAGAAAGTTAATAGTTCATTTTTGTACATCTTGTACATCTGCCTAAGAGATGATTTTTTCTTATCTTTTGAATTGTATCCAAAGAATTTGAAATTGACTAATTAACGTAAAAAGTACCAAGTTAATAAGCATCATATTTAATCTTAAGTTCCATTAAAACATCTCGATTATTCTTCCAAGAGGAAAGAATATCACTGACAGTTCTGGCATCAACTGAATGAACCCACATTATGGTTTCTTCTAAAGAAGGCAATCTTCCCATCGAAAAAGAGAAGCCATTTGAAGTAGTTTTCATTTGAGGACAATATGTATTTTATAATTGGGCAATATTTGGTCGTGTTGAGCCGTCCTTCCGAGTGGTTTGCAATGAAAGGGGAACACAAGTCGGCACTTGACCGCTTGTTAGAGTGAAGAGACACTTCAGCGCGCGACTTGCAGCATCTGCTAGTCAGACACAAGGAGGTTATCAATACAAATCCACAAGCAGCATATATGTCAAAAAGTGTTAAACTCCATTTTCTCTTCGTACATAAACTCACAGCTGCTCATTTTAGAAACTTTCCTACACGGTGGGCTTGGTAGATACTTTTTTCAGCATTTTGGCAATACAAACCCACTTATAGAAAAAACGGCATGGGCATTGAAAATCTTCACAGGCGCATCAAAGAATGAAAAATTCAACCATCCACAGTGTTCCAATGAATAAGGTGAATGAATCGAATCTCTTCTTGTGACACTACAATTAAAATAGAAGGAAACCCTAGTTTTTCATATGTTGCTCATGGAGTCTTTTCAGAAGTAACGATTCTTTCACTTTTTTAGTTTCGACTACTGTTTGCAACTTTTCGAATAGTCTTACTCTACTGCTCTTATCCCATCACGTTCGGAACAACGAGTCCCAATAGAATCATCACAACGCATCATTGACTTCCCAATTTGGTTAACGGTAGCCTTTATGATTGCCGGTGAAGAGAGATAAAAGAAAATAAAGTAAGGTATCAGCCGTAATGTCGCTTGTTAATAGCACTGAATTCTTGGAGAGGAAATGAAAGCAAAAAACTCCAGGAAGCTGGACTGATATTTACACATCTCAACGTTACCCACGAAAACTTGATGAAGTGATATATCTGTAAATGATAAAACGGAGGACTAACCGATTAGGTTGTTTTATATGAAGATAATTTTCGAACTTTCTGGATATTTTATTCAGTCAAAGCAAGCTTTCGTGTGCAATTTGCCTGAAGCTTATTGATGTTAAATGTAGTTTTAAAGTGTGGCAACATCCTTGTCTCGATTGTGACCGGTGAAATGGAGTTACCATGAAGTCTCTTGACTGATCAAAATGAGCACCATTGACATGCAAGAAATGAAACGAGATGTATCATTAGTATAATTTTTTTCTTTTGTTGCATTGCATAAGTAAAGTTTTTATGAACCAAATTGGCTGATTTCGATTACAGAGTCAAAAATAGAAAATCGTTGGCTTGCCTTTAGCCTCAAAATGTGTAATTTATTTTGTTGGCACCAACTGAGACAAATATACGAGTTTTTCCGAAATGAATTCTGTGGATTCTATAGATTATGTGGAATTTGTGGAATACTAATTTTAGTAGTTGTGGGTGTTAATTTCTTGTGGAAATATAGGTGTAATCTGGTGTGTATTGGGGATATTTGAGAGTATAGAACGTTTAATAAATATATTTTTGAGTACGTACTCTGATTCAGCTGTTTGCTTAAAACCTTTGGTGAAACCATATTGTAATTTGTGAATGAATTTAACCTTGAAAATTATAAAATTAAATTAAATTGACGCAATGTTCCCAATGCAATACATAGGGTGAAAAAAGTCAAGTACAAGTTGGGAAGATCTTCTGACAGCAACTTTAAATGCAGTGAATGCCACAAAATCGGGTTGGATCGTTGTTGAAGATGTCAGATTTAAATGCACACCATACTCGTGTACCTCTTTACGGAGTTATGATTGCTCAATGACTTGGAACTGTTCGTACCTACACGCTTGGGTGCTGACCTTCAGATTTCAGCCCTCAGATCACTTGTCCACAGGCCTTCAAAAATATATTCCATCCTTTGAGTGCTGACACAAACACGACTTTTCTGTTCAGGATGTTCTAATGCCCAAATACGTGAATGAGCTCAAGATTAATGCGTTTGGTCATTTCGTTTTGAAAGGATATCAATAGATGTCCATCAGGGTAGATTTACCCGCAAGTTGCTCTCTTTAATCATCCGAATGGCCTTCCTAGATTTTGTTTCAAATTTGAATGTTTATACTGTAATTTATAAAGTTCTGAACGTTTACAGACCGAGAGGGAAAGTTACATCGAATTTACTTGACACTTGTCTCTGACGTTTTGGGCCTCTTAACAATAAAATTAAAGTGGTTCTGATTTGAAATAAACGGGATACATTGTTGAGTTCCATCAATAGTTCATTCTTCTGTATTAAAGAAATAAAAATTGCAATTTAAAGAGAACTTTGAGTTCGCTACTTATCTCGAAGAAACAATTGCGAAACCAAAAAAAGGTATTGACCGACATTCTGCAATTCATTGGGTGTGATCGGATCATCTCAGTTAGTGTTTGTGTTTCCAGCCTCTGTTTGAGTTTGTGGACACTGTGTGGGCCTAAATTCACAGTGTCCTGG
>JBCAUG010066491.1:0-22944 GCA_038406175.1 Haplosyllis leylae | reverse complement strand
TTTGATATCACTATAACTTATTCATATTACCATAACTTAGTGCAGGTGCGACACAATGCTGGTAGGCATTCTTGTTGTTGTTTTTTTATTACAAAAGCTTGTACCGTTTCAGTTGCTGGATTTTGGAAATTTATTTTCATTTACATTAAATTTAACGTAAAATTTGTAGAATTTAATCCATCAGTGAGTTTTGTTTGGACAACTAACAAAATTAAACATATGCTAAAAGGCAGTACGATCACGCAGCTTCTATCACTTATTAACAAACTACATCCTCTTATGTAAATTTTGATGAGGCGTTACATGCAACGGAGAATAACAAGTGTACTCAAAATTGCACTTTTAACATGTGCTCAAAGGGTAGGTAGAATTAGACACCGGTTGAATATTAAAAGTAATTAAGGTTTAATCTAATTCTTTTGCTGATAATTTTAGAATAAGTGTGTCACTCGGCTGGTGAAACAGTTTGTGATGTTACAAAAGAAGAGATTCAGTTGTCTCAATGGCACATTGTTAACTGAAAAATTATGCAGACGATTTTTTGCATGAAGTCAAATTTTCTATCACTTGCATTACTAAACTGTATTTCCACATGTTTGAGTGTGCGAGGCAGTAATGAATTTTACGCTCTGTAGCTACGACAACGATTTCGAGAGAAACAACAACGACGACGACAACAGCAGCACCCGCAAAAACTACTACCACAGCAACAGCAACAAACCCTGAGCCAACCTCCACCACCATAAGACCCGCTACATCCGCAACTCGTACCGAACCCGCAAGTACAACTTCAACAAGTACCACTTCTCAGGTATTTAGAAATTTATTTGCATGATGTTTTCAGTCGGTTGGTATAATCGCAATTTATATATTTTTATGGTTTGTTTGTAAACTTGAACTAGTGTAACAGAATTTGATGTAGGTCAGAGTATGGTGTCTCTCTGCTCAAATGACGTCACAACGCCGCATAAAGACGTGGCATTATGACGTTGTTTTTGTGCAGAAGTGGCCACTATCTCACCAAGAGTACCACCTAATCTCCCTAATTTTCGGTTCGGGAGATAAATATTGGACTAGCTTTGATGTAATTCACTTGTAGGTCACATCTTCAGCACCTCCTGTGTGTGAAAACCAAGACGCATTGTGTGATGTTTGGGCCAGTGAAGGAGAATGCACTATAAATCTGAGTAATTGGAATTATTTTTGTTCACAATGACAACACATTGTAACTTCCAGAATTCGTGTAACAACACCAGAGTAAAGTACAAATCGTTTAAAAGGAATTATGTGGCAGTAGTATTATTCAATCAGCAGAAGGCTTCATGAATTTTAATGTACAATATTATCAGATTATATGCCGTACAACTGTCCGGTGTCCTGCAACACCTGCCACCTAGTGGTGGGTGGTCAAACATCATCAACAAGAACAACATCAGCGCCCTCAACAACGGCTCCACCTTCTACCACAACAACACAAGGACAGACAACAACAACAGCGTCAACAACTACAACTACACTTCCTCCTTCGACCTCCAAAACAATGCCCGCAACAACGGTTCCACCTTCTACCAGCACAGCACCTCCAAGGCAGACAACAACTACAGCATCAACAACGGCAACTACAGTTCCTTCTTCTACCGCAACAACAAGTACCAGTACTACAACCACTCAACAACCAGTTGTACCGCAGAATACAACAGTAAGTTTTCACCTGGCAGCAGTGTAATTCAGTACAATATCCTATGTGCGGCTACCTGCATTACCAAAGGTTTTATCAATAAAAATGAGATGATCATCCAAAAGGAGAAATTTTATGGACATCAATAATAGTTGCCATTGTCACTTTGGTCCCAAAAGATGAGATGAAATTCCAGCGAAGAGATCATGAGGAGAGAGATTTTGAATTTTGGTATTTGCGCACGGTGTTGTAGAGCGCTGAGGGTCCCGATTCTGGTCTAACAAAGCGTGATGTTCCTGATGCGACCAGCTCCACCGGCAGGACGACATCCACCACCGGCCGACCAGCTACAACTCCCACTTCTACCACCGTGGCCCCGACCACAACTACAACTGTTCCAATTCGTCCAGAATTAGGTACGTGTAAAAACTAATACAATAAGGTAAAAGTGTTTTATTGTGCGTTCATTTTTGATGCAACTTTCGGTAACTTGTTTATAAAATGTACTCCGAAATATTTAATCTGTCTTTGTCAAGAGTGGCTCTTTAATAGAACATGTTTTCATCGTGAAAGTAAACATATACGTTGTGTTCATATTGAGTGTTCAACAAAGAAATGGTTTTAGTCAATGAACTTCAGATATTCAGATCTAAAAGTATTGTAGCAACGTGCACATCACTAAGCTTAGCAGCTTGGTAACTTGTTAGCATGTTGGTTGAGAATTAGTGGTGCATGAGAATTTTAGTTCATCGATGCGACTGAATGATTTTTTACGGTATTGATGCACAAAACAAGGAGTTGTTTGGTTCAAAAGGGTTCAAATTTATATTTTACACCTTGCACTAGTCATGAATGTTTGAATTTGAGATCTCCAGTTTATGACCTGTATGCATAAACAGTGGTTGTGTCAAAATGAGATAAATGATTCAAGCTGACAAGCATGCATGTAGGATATTTTAAAGTGTTCATTTCACATATTGCCCATAATGTAACTACACAGATTTTGCTTTGTAACCAGGTATAATATTATTAGAGCGTCACATGTAAATAAGGCTTATACTTTTTCAAGGAATGCATTTCCAGTAGCTGAATGCAATGTTGAATGCTAGTATGCTAGTAATTTTTGCTGTCGTGCTTTCCACAAATGCAATAACGGCGTTACCCATCTTTTCACACTGATGAATTTATATTATGTATGTCAAGTCAAACTAATATTTTTCATTTCCCTCAGAATTATGATACTTTTATTTTTCTATTTGTGACGACCAGGTGCTTCGTTTATGTGTTATTTTACAGTTGAATAGTTTTTGCCTTTCACAGATTGCACTAATTTGCATTACAATGATAATGAATGTGATTACTGGGCCAGTCTCGGAGAATGTACGTCCAATTCGGCCTGGATGATACCTTTCTGCAGTCTATCATGTCTAACATGTTACCGGCAGGGTAAGCTGAGCCAGTGTACTCCCTTTGTACATAGACTTTGCTTAGCTGTGCGACTAACACCGCGAGTGGCAATTAGAACTCGTGTCAGCTATTCGTTTTGCTAATGACTAATAATTAAATAGATATAAAGTAGTAACCGTTACATGTTGCTTAGTGACAGATATTCATTAAATTATAGGAACTACACCAAAATTTACTCGTAACATATGATATGACTTTCGTAAAAGACTGAAACTTTGGATACCCTCCGAGGAGAAAATTATAAAAAAGAAAACTGGTTGGTTGTGGGGTGGGTCTGCTGGATTTCACATACTTGTTGATAAATTAATCAAAATTTGACGCAGAAAATGATACTAGTCCACGTCTACTCCAAATAAACTGGTTGATGATTGGTGGTGATTTCAATGATATTGAATCTAAGCATTGGTGATGTTTGTGCAAAATTATGTACTGTATGGTTCTTGTAGAAAGAGACCTTGTTTAGCTGATTTACATTTGTATCTAATTGCAGAAATGTAGATACCACAACAAACTCAAAATTCTTGGTATATCTAATTAAACCTAAATGTAAGGGATACATATGTGGAGATAATTTACCATTGTTGATGTAGTTTTACACCACACATAACTAACTGTTGTTGGTTAATAATTAAGACATTTAGGTAATTAACTTGAATTTGTTTTGAACTAAATGTATTAAATATGTCTACAAATTTTAGAAGCACATAAACAGTTCAAAACAGATTCAACCTTGCGCCTTGCTTAGTTTTACGATGATTGACTTTTCGATACGTCCGTACCGAGTCTTCAAAAAAAATTGTTACCTTGGTGATACTTCGTTTTTGTTTCAATTACTAATACGCATTTCTGTTGTCAAGTTTCTTTATCACAAAGTTAATTTGTTTCATAATTGGTTGAATATTAATTTCATATTTCTCCAAATAAGAAGTTCGCTTTAAAGTAGATAGTTCCTCTGAAGCGCATTCTGAATAAGTAGCGGCCTGGTCATTTGACTTTTTTATAGTGTTAAGTTTCAATGTGAGTTTTCTCACCAAATCATGTAGCAAACTTGTTGTCCAGATTTTGATCTGTGTCTGCTACAAATAGACGACATCACTGTGAATTACGTGAAGTTACTGCATTGAAACATACATAAGAGGAAATGGCCATGCGCTTACACTTATGTACATATATTTAAACATATTTCCAGCTGTGCTAATAAATGTAGTCTTATCACAGAACTTTTAAAGGTCCAGACAAAATGGTCATACATTTTTTTTTCATTATAAATATAATTTTACAGGATTTTACGTTTCGAATGAGACTCATATATTACTGGTGACTGAAGATGCCCAGCTCCAAATGTCTCTGGTAAGTAAAACTTTAAACCTTGTTTACACGTAACGTCTGCGTTTGCGTCAAACGTCAAGAATGGGTTCTGTGGCAACAAGTGATGGTGTTTACACTTGACGTTTGCATTTTCAAGAAATTGACGGCAAAGATCAAAGGAAAACGCACATGCAGACGTTACGTGTAAACCAGCCTTTAAGGAAACTGAAATGTACACACTAAAGCACCTCGTTACTCAATGTCTCCGGACCATTGAAAGTCAGGTCTTAGTAAAAAAAGTCTGTTTTCGGTTGTCAATTTGTGAACAAATTTACAGATTGGACACGTACTTCGTTGGAAATGTAAGATACCTGCATCATTTGTCACAAATTGCGCTGTTGAACAATAATGCCAGGTTTTTTTTACTCAATGATGTAGTTTTACTGTTTGAACCATTTTTAACCTTATTACTTTGTATTCACTGATAACTTTTTGTAGATGTTAGAAAGCTGTTCATTTTTGTATCTGACTTAAAACTCTTAATTTTGTGCTTTTTAGATTGTCATGACAAAGGTATTTTAATTTTTACTTGCATGCATGTGCATTGAGTTATCGTCTATTTTGCACTCAGCAGTTTAGCTATCAAATGTTGTCTTCTTTATGTCTAACGAAGCTTTTCTTACATAAATGTACACATGGCTGAAATGTAAGCAAAGGATTTTCTTGCTCTGAAGCCTCGTGTAAATGATGCTTTGCCTCCCTGATGATGACAAACAGCGGAAGCGACCTTCGTGAAAAGTCATCATCGCGAACCAAACTTGTGATACCCCGTGAACTCCCTATCTTGTAGCGTGTTTCCACTGAAGGAGAATACTTTTTAACAGCACTTTGCGACTGGGACCTTCTAACTTCCCAACTACATTATCAGACATGGCCCAACTCTACACGGAATACCTAACGTGACGTCAGTAGAACTGTTCACTGATAATGATTCGGAGTATGTTTGCACGTTACGTCAGCGTCGCCATTCCCGTCAAAGTTTAACTTTCTGCTAATGAGGACACTGACTTTTAGATCTATGAGTAGAGTGGGTTTTAGACACATTGTGCACGTCAAAACCATCGTCAAATACAATGTTATTTGAGTGACATTTTGACGTTTCTGGTAACGGTGATATTGCAATTTGATGTTGCGTGAAAACAGACCTTCACTGTCTGACCTGGTCAGGATTCCTTTTTGGATGAATCACGAAATATAAACTACATGCAAAGCTTGAATATCTGTAAGTTTCAATAAACATGCAATGCAATTTAGCTGTTGATGTTTTGGTGCTAATATTAATGCCCTTCAAAAGTGCGCTAATTCTGTGTGATTAGAAATGATGTTTGCTTTTGGTGCGTAGGTGTTTCTTACTTCGATGATCAATTGAAATGGGTGATATCCAGCCGTAACATTTCAGGCAACTGGAGAGAACATTGTCGGTTTGGCCGTTGACTTGGACGAGCACTACTTGTTTTGGTCAGACAATGGACCAAACAGGAAAGGAATCTATCGTTCTGATCTGGACGGTTTACAAGCCAGAAAAATCATAGATACCGGTAAACATCGACAGTTACAACAGTTCATAAAATAGTAAATTGAAGTGCGTTTTGATTTTATCCAACAATTCCTTGGTCTGAAATACTTTTGACCTCATCAGATGAGAATTTTCTTGCAATGGGATAAACATATTTATTATTTTCTGCGCAGTGGTTCTGTGATTCTATTGGCGAATGGGCCAGCCATGAAAATATTTGTTGCCTGGGTGGTCAATATTGGGTTTGAATTGGGTTATAAAACATTTGTATATATTTCAGATGTGAAGGAAGTGAATGGGCTGACAGTGGACTGGGTCTCAAGACACATCTACTGGACAGATGCGCAAACGGGGTTGATCGAGATGTCCGACTATGATGGACTGTACAGGAGGATTATTGTAAGCTCAGGACTTCTTCCGAGGGGAATTTTTGCTGATCCAATTAATGGGTATATACTTCTTTTGACGACAGTTTATGCAACAAAGAAAAGATAAAGAATATTTCATGTTTTGGCCTATCTTTCATGGCTCTTTCTTTGTAAGTATAGGCTGCCTTACTGGACAAATAGCACATGACATTATCATGTAGTACCCGCCAATTTTGTCTTGCTGCCGAAGTACCATTTTTAAGAACTTTGGTGCCTTTCCCCAGGTACCTCTTTTTCACCGACCAAGGGACGCGTCGTGTCGAGAGGACGAACTTGGACGGAAGCAACAGGCGCGTTATATCAAACGAGGACGTGTATTGGCCAAACCAGATCACCGTAGATTACAAGACTCAGTGAGTATTAATCGATTAATGGTACAATTATAGTTACCTGAAGATATCATCTTGTTGCCAACGTTTACTGTTATCATTTTGTCGGTTGAAATGTCATTTGAATTCTGCTGAAATAATTTATGAAGTGCTGTTTTAAATGCCCTACAAAACTAGGAAGTCCTCCTGCGTAAACGCAAGAGGCATACCGCCCGCTGTCATATCCTGGGGGTGGGTGGGGGGTTACCCCAGCCCTGGCCGGGGGCAGTACCCTGGGTAACCCTCCCCCCATCCTGACCTGGACCTGGCAGGGTGTGGCAGGTATTCCAGGGTAAAGGACATGGGACCATTTGAACTATTATGGGATTGAAATGGGGTACCCTCCCCCTGTTAAGCGACAGACGCCTGTGAAAATATTACCTTCTCGTCGTACTACGTACGTGAGCGATAAATATTTAATTTTTAAAGGACAATGGTTTTTCCGAAACTCGTGGCTTACTTTCACGGCATCAACATTCTATTTCAGGAAAGTTTACTGGGTTGATGCCTGGAAGAAGAAGTTGTACTCCGCGTCTGTCCATGCCAATGAGGTCTCCATTGCTGTTGATTTGGCGCCGTATGTCGGTCAGAATCCAGCGTTCGGTCTAGTTATGGTGGAGGGGACGGCGCTTGTGGGCGTCTGGGGGACTGGACAGGTCAGAAAGGAAGAAAATATAAAATCCACCCAATTTACCTTGCATTTTGAGAAAGAGCGAAGTACAACTGTAGAACTAAACCTCGTGTTTCGCAGGACGTCATTTTGGTTGAATAATTTGATGCTAAGTGATCAAAGGGTTTGATGTTTGAAGTATATTTAAAATAACATAAACTTGAAGGTATGGAGAGTGGACACAGAGCAGGTTGATCCAGTTCCCCAGATGATGGAGGATGGATTGGGAAAAGAAGTTCTCTTCAGTATGGCCTCAACAAACTACAGAACACAGCCACCAGGTATTATTTTTGCTGACTAGGTTCCGCAGTCTTTCTTGTGACCATAATGAAATTATAAAATAAACGCAGCTAGCGAGCGCAGCCAAAATGAAGCCTCCATTGAACACAAATACAATCCTTGTGGAATTTATTATCTTTTTATCATTCAGGGAGCAGATAACGATTATTAGGAATAAGTTGAATGCTGTTTATCTTTCTGCTAGGCTCAAATCCATGTGGAGATCCCAACAGAGGTGAATGCGCCTACCTGTGCATGCCAACCTCTTCACTTCAGTACAGATGTATGTGTCCGTCCTACGGTGGAAGGGTGCTGGATGCTGGTGGCAAAAATTGCTTCGGTACGTAGTTCAAAATTTAAACTGTGACAATTCGACATGCCATCGATTGGGTATTTCTGCGAAGATCTTGGATGTAAATACAGTTAGCATATTAAAATTTACCACCAGCCACCAGTAATTCTTGTGGTTTTATGTAGATCCGGATGAAGTGGTCTTGTTTACTGAGGCGGGCACAGGATTGGTTGGTTTTATTGGTGGATCCAGTAATGACAAGTATATAGTGGGAAGGAGCCCAAGACCTGTTGCTGTGGGATATGATCCAGTTGAAAAGGTATCTGAGCATTATCTCTAAACTTGGCCCATTTCAAGTTACTCTATGGTATAGGCTTTATTTCAAAATACGGAGGAAATATTAAAATATTACCAAAAAGGTGAACAATACTGCCTTTATTGTACCATTCAAAATATATTCAAAACTGCTTTGTACTGTTGTTTCAGTTTGTTTATTGGAGTGATGTTAAGGAGCGTAGTATCTATCGGGTCCATCTGTATGGTTACAATCAGGAGGTTTTCCTCAATGTATCAAGTGGAATTGGATCTGTGGACGGTACATTGAAATCTTAGAGACCCATTTATTCACAGATAAAAAGAAAAGTTCCTATTAATTTTGTTACCTCAGATTGCATTATCATTTCACGTGTGTAGAGTGAAAGGGATAAATAAAATAACCATTCAAATTTCAGGGTTATTTGTGGATTGGATGCACCGAAAGTTGTACTTCAGTAACATGGACATGGTTACTATTGACGGAACGGCGTTTACGTGGCACCGAATCGAGGCTGTTGGACTAGATAGGGCGATGCGGAGGGTGATAGTCACCAATGTGGAACAGCCAAGAGGAATTCACGTAGATATGCAAAACAGGTTGGTACTTTGTGCCTAAATCTGTCGCAATAGAATTCATAGAACTGTGTAATCAAAAAGTAACCGCTGCGATCCAGTCAATTGACCAAACCTGTTTTGCCAAAGTACTTTTAATTGCATGGGAAAAAGATAAGATTTGGGCATTGAAAATATTTGTCCTCAATACACAATAACGAAATAAAAAGAAATAGAAATAGAAGCTATGGTCGTAAAAGAAACGTGGCCTCTCCTGTACATTGACTTCTGTTTGCAGTTTGCTGTATTACACGGACTGGGGAACGGAAGGCGCTGTTATGAGATCCGCACTAGATGGCAGTGATCCAGTCGTACTCAAAGACCAACTGGATAATCCTAATGGCGTCACTGTAATCAATGACTTGGTAAGTTGGCAACGCACATGGACACTGATTGACTCGCGAGTGCTACATAAATATACGTGACATAATTTTTGGTTTGCACATAATTTCAACGCCATAAGTTGGACAAAATATTTTAAAGTATTTATTGTCGTTGGCCCAGGTGTACGTGATTGACTCCCACGCCAAGACAAGGGAGGAAGACAGCGACTCGTCACGAGATGGCGCATTGTATCGGATCGGCGTTTATGGTTTAGGGTGGGAAATGGAGTCGTCCGTGGGACTGAAGGTAAAATCATACTTTAAGATATGATGTTTAACAGTTGATGGAAATTTTACTGAAAATCTAAAAAAGTGAATGAGCTCAAAATAGCAGGTCATTGATGATTCTCATAAATGTTGTAACGAGTAACAAAAGTTTACGAATAAAAACATTTGTTGGATGTCACGCATTTTGCAGACACCTTTTGGTATAAGTTCATCCACCAACATGTTGTACATCAGCGATTGGGATGTTGGTGAGATTGTAGCGTTGACGACATCTAGTGGAGTACAGAAAACAGTCATGTCTGGACTTGACGAACCGTTAGGTGTTTTCTACACCACAGTCACAGCGCCTTCTATAGCAGGTATTTGTATTGTGGTTTCTCAAAACATTGCAGTCTTAACCGTTTTCACACTGTCCATATTACTAGCTTTTATTGGGGCTTTACGCCACTTGGAACGGTTGACGATGGAGCCGTTCGCTGGTTGATACAGAGGCGAACCACTATAAAAGCTAGTAATGGGTTGGATACTCACAGTGTGAAAAGGTCTTCATTAAATCCTCTGAACTATTCTACACTGTCTTTTGATCATTGTTCATGCAGTTGAAGACGCTTGCATAACATCGGATTGTGAAGACGTGTGTTCACTAGGTTCGGAGTCCCAAGCTGTGTGTAGTTGTGCTTCGTTTGGAACGTTGACTCTGGGGGATGACGGAGTAACTTGTACAGGTGCTCGTATTATCCGTTCTTCATCAGTAATTTTGATTTTGATAATCTTTCAAAATAAATGGCCTCACAAAAAAGGTTCCCATGTGCACTGTATTTGATTATTTACATTGACTGGACTTTAATTTGAATAGAACCGGACAACGTGTTGCTTGTGGCGGATATGAACCGTATAATAATGAGAGGTCTCGGTGGTGTAGACAGCCATAGCTACACTGTAACCAGTGGCAACATGTACTCATCCAGCTACTCCGCACTCGCTTATGATGACCAAGATCGGTCCGCCTACTACAGTGATGTCAACAGGTGAGATCACTAAACAATACGCATGTAACTGTTGTGTTTGGAGTCAAGAAGTCATCTACTGAAACATTGTTGAAAGAAGTTGATAGCTACTGTACATAATTGAGCTCTCAGACTTGTGGAAATAGAAAATGTTTGGATCACTGCTCACCCACCTATAATTGCAAAACCTATAGGTGTCAATGGACAGCAATAGTCCCGTAATTATGTTTGAACAAGAAAGTCCTCCTGCGGGAAACCACACGAGGTGTACTGCCTGCAGTGTAACCTGTCCCGGGGGTACCCCAGTCTGGGATGGGGGGGGGTGTTACCCCAATCCTGTCCTGGCCAGGGAGGGGGGGGGAGGTACCCCAGTCCTGTCCTGACCAGGTGTTTACTCCAATCCTGTCCTGGCAGGGGATCCCCCAGTCTAGTCTTGGCTGGGGGAACCCCTGTCATGGGTACCCCCTGGGCTGGAACTTGGTTAATCTCCCCCACCCCCAGCCAGGACTGGGATACCTCCCCGCCCAGAAAGGACATGGACCAGAGACCTTGGAAAGAACCTGGGACTTGGGGTACCCCTCGGAATGGACATGGGACCAGAGACCGTGGAAAGAACCTGGGACTGGGGTACCCCTCAGAATGGAGATGGGACCAGAGACCTTGGAAAACAACCTGGGACTGGGGTATCCCCCCAGTGGTGGACAGACAGACAATCTCAAAACATTACCTTCCCCATTCCTTCGGAATGCGGGCGGTAAATATTGAAGCATTTATCGACTGTATTTTAGAGGCGCGATCTATCGAGTGAACCTCGAGAATGGGGCCACTGAATTGGTGTTAAGTGTTGGGTATGCTGTGGATGGTATGGTGATTGAGGATGATATACTTTACTTCACGGCATATGACAATGGTACCATAGCCATGTTGGACTTAACGCAATGCGGCCTGGGAGAGTGTGAACTTGTAGTGTTAGCGACTGGCTTGGATGCACCAAGAGGAATCGCTGTTGATTCATCCAGAGGGTAAGTTTTCTTGACTAAGTTTAAGAATTATTATTCTTTATTTTTTTTAAAGAATTATTATCTTCATTCAGATAGATTTGCGACCACTGAAGTCATCAACCTTTCTTGTAGGTACCTGTACTGGAGTGAAGTTGGAAACAGACCACAAGTTAAGGTGATGTCACTGACAGAAGATGAATCCTTCATGATACCAACGATGATAATTACAAACATAACATCACCGAATTCTCTGTATCTGGACCAAGATCTGTTCATATTAGACGGAACTACAGGTGTTGTTTACAGGTGTAATGTTGAAAGTATTGAAGGTAAGTGGGAATTACCAAGCGATACCATTTCTTAAATAAACAGGATAATTTACAATGTGCATCGTTTTACGAGAAGTGATAACTGTTCTGAAGAGAAGAAGAAACATTTTTTACCACACAGGATCGGTGTGCTTCTACTGGACAACAGTTCCTGGTGAAGGTCCATTCTTCAGCATGTCCATCTGGGATTTAACGACTGTCATGTTTAGTGACTGGGGTCTCCACCAGGTGGCTTCCCACAATGTAGACAGTGGCTCCTTCAGAGTGATTGTGGATGATTTAACCCGCCCAGCAGGAGTCGTTGTCAGTCACCCTGACAGAGTAGAAGGTAGTGGACCCACGTGTAAAATATGCTTGAAGGCTACAATCTTAAATTCGTCGAAGTTGTATTAATGTTTCTTGATAGAAGCTTCCAAATCTTGGACTTATATTTTTTCAGCTGGGGAGTGCCATGCATAAATATGGGATGTTTACAGTCAATTTTGTATGTGCTTGTAGATTATTGTTTGGATAGTCCATGTAGTCAGACGTGCGAGCCATACCCTGGTGGGTTCAACTGCTTATGCGGACAAGGTCAAAAACTGGGACAAGATGGATTCACATGCCAGTCAGGTATTGGTTTAATACATTAAGATAAAAGTAAAGGTTTTATATTTATGTATGTTGTAATGTAAGTTTTTATCGGAGAGGTTGTGCATGTTTTGGTTGTGTAAGTTTAAGCATGGGGATTGCGTCATGTTGCAATGTAAATAAGCCCCTTTTCGAGAATGCCTGTGGATGCTTGCAGTGTTACGATTGGTTTGGTAGTAACTAAGAAAATTATTTGCATCAAATTTCATGCCTATTTCCTATTTTGTCCTTTGGATTGTCAAGCTCTTTTCCGCATGTATTTGTTAAAAGAGAACCTGGGAACCTGGCATTTACTCTTTTCATGAACCATAGATGCTTTCCGTTCTTTGGAAGAGAATAGGCTTGCTTCTGTTGCTATGGCCTGTGTAGTAAAACTGTGAAAAATGGGAAACAATTTGCCATGTATCATTACCGAAAGCCTCAAAGCATGTGAAAGCTTTATTTCAATGTTGTAACACTCTTTCGTTGTTCACGTAATCACCTTTGTTCGCGGCTCAGGTGAGAAAAGATCAGGGTATCTATTGTTCATGCGAAGTACTTATATCAGGCCCATGATGTAGAAACGATCGTCACAGACCCACCATGTTTGCACTGTTGTTTCTGTAGCTGTCACTTCCACCAGTACCTCTACGTTCACCAGTGGAAATACCAGTTCTTCTGCAAGTACTACGAGCACTAATGTTCCAATGTCCTCGAGCACCACAAGTACCAGCACTTTTGTTGAGTCATATCCCACTACCACTAGTACCACGATTTCTTCTTACCCTGCAACAGAATTAGAAACCAGAACTGTTGATCCTGATGACTCCAGCACACTGGATTCTATTTCTACTTCTGGGCAAAAAAATTCTGGTCTCCTATCCTCTTCCGCTGGAAAACATACTTCAACTGCTCCCGTTTTAAACATGACTTACGACAAAGTAACAACACCAACACCAGCAAGGTCTGATGGTGATAAAACCATGGTTGTAATAGATGTTTCAACACCACCATCCTTAGATATGACATCAATATCTGGTGAAGACAATACCATGGTTGTAACAGATGCGTCAACACCAGCATCTCTGGATAGCACATCAATATCTGGTGATGATACAACCATGGTTGTAAAAGAGGCTTCAACAGCACCATCTCTCGATAGCACATCAATATCTGGTGATGAAAAAACCATGGTTGTAACAGATTCTTCAAGACCACCATCACCCCATGTGACATCAGTGTATGTTGTTGATAAAACCATGGCTGTAACAGATGTTCCAATGTCACCATCTCCCGATATGACATCACGGTCTGTTGATTTTAATGACGGATCTGGAGATATGGATGGCTCGGGTGACATTGAAGGCTCTGGAGACATAGATAAATTCTTCACCACATTCTCAGTAAAGCAGACTACTGAACAAAAATTGACAACAGAAGGGACCACTACGGAAGCCCCGATTACCTGGGAAGTGGAAGATACCACAACTGAAGATGGGCTTGATTTGGAAGGAGAGGATTTGTTCACATTCAGCCGAAGCACAGCAACTCCTGTTGCAAGAGAAATGACATCAGAGACTTTTATGACAACAAAAGGTTGGGTATTTTTTGTTAGCTTTGAAAAAGAGTAAGTTTGGGAATATATGGTAGGGATGGGGTGGTTACTTTTAGGCATGATTCAAGTAGCTGACACACTTATCTTGATAACCTGAGGTCGGTAAGTTTTTTTGTTTCTTTTACCGTTTTGCTGCTGAATATTTCTGCCTCATTTGGATTGACTATCTTGACCTTTGCTGAAAATGTCTTGTCTAACAGTTCTTTCACTGACATGCCAACTAGTTTGTTGATAGTCACTGCGTACTGTAGGAAACCTTTACGGTTAAATTACAACTTAAACAATAAAATTTAATGATAGTTGCTTCAATCCGAATGCCAGCAAGATACATTGAAATCTTTAGCTTCGAGTAACATGTAGGTAGTTCGCCTAGTAACAGAGCTGATACCTCAATAAAATTATCTGTAGCTATTGGCTACTTGGGTAGTGCCGACATGATAATGCTGGTAGATTCTGCAAGCATTGATAAACAATGTTGAATTACACTAAAACATTTAATGGAATGATAGTGAGAGAAAGAAAGAGTGTACAGTGGTTATAACATGCACAGATATAAGAAAAATAATGTCACACGCACAAAACCATTATTAATCAAGGACAGAAAACGTTGACGATCGACAAGTTGGCATAAATACAGGGTTGCCATAGCACAGGGAAAACAGGAATATCGGGGAAAGTGGATGTTCATTTTTCCAGGCAGAGAAAACACAGGGAATTTGCCAAAAATATTAGAAATACGATTTTAGACGGGGAATTTACCTCCAACACGGGAAATTTTAAAGTATTATGAGTAGTATATCTCTCTGTGGACAATCGTAGTGAGCTACATGTTATAGTTTAAGGCCAAAAAAAACGCAGGGAAAAAGTGGAAAGCACAGAGAAATCTCAGGAAATTTGGTCTTGATCAGAGGGTGGCAACCCTGGAATAGTGGTCAAAAATTACATTCTTTAGTTTTTGTTTCCGCTACCTACAATTCGCCATGGATAACTGTGTGAATTTGTCTGGCAAATAAATTAATATGTAGCAGAAACACCGGCTAAAGATTCAGAGAGGACTATTGTACAGTGCACACGCACAACATCGACCAGTTGTTAAAGAGAATCTTCTGTTTTTGTCCTTTTAACCTACAGTTAAATCAGTTCTTCCTGTAAGGTAAATTTACATTGTAAGTTTACATTAAACAACCCTTTTTAAGATCTTATTCTGGTTTTAGCAACTTAAGATTTGTTGTTATTTTTTGTGTTTTTTATTTATTCCATACTTTTGACTTCTACAGCTATTGACGAAACAAGTACAAAAAGTACTGTAACTGAAGCTAGCACAGCGACTGTAAGTACTCCCACGGCTACAAGAGAGTGCGTGGATAGAAACGAGCTCTGTCCTGTGTGGATGAGGTTCGGAGAGTGCCAGAGAAATGCAGATTTCATGGTTGACACATGCGAATTATCCTGCGGCTTTTGTAAGGGTGTGACTGTCACCAGTAGAAGTATCAGCAGTACATCTGCTGTGCCTACCACTGCAAGTACAACCACGCCTATCACGACAAGAGCGTGTGTTGATAACAGCGATGAGTGCCCAGGTTGGGCGGAAACTGGTCAATGTGAACTCAATCCTGAATATATGTTGGCAAATTGTCTTATTTCCTGTGGGGTTTGCAGAGGACCCACAGCAAATGCAACAACAAGTACAACGTCTACCTCAACAATGATTACCACAAATGCGCCGACGACCACAACAACTACACCAACAACAAGGACCACAACGACCACCACCAGAGCGTGCGTAGATGCGGATGAACAGTGTCCTGTGTGGGCAGAAAGCGGCCAGTGCGAAGTCAATCCCAGCTACATGTTGGCAAATTGTCTTATTTCATGTGGGGTCTGTGAAGGCCCAACTGTTAATGTTACGGAAAGCACAAGCACAACCACCTCAACAACTACTGGGAGAACCACACAACCGACAACCACAAGTACAGCAGCCACGACTACAACCACTACGATGACGTGTGCAGACACAGAAGAAGAGTGTCCAATGTGGGCCCAAACTGGTCAGTGCGAATTGAACCCAGAGTACATGTTAGCGAACTGTTTGATTTCATGCGGAGTCTGTGCTGGTCCGACACTGAACACAACTACAAGCACAACTACAAGCACCATAACCAAACCAACTACAACCAGTACTACTACTACAGGTACTACCACAACCACAGGTACTACCACTACTACAGCTAGGCCATGTGTAGACGTTAGTGATGACTGTACGTTTTGGGCAGAGACTAACCAATGTGAACTTAACCCGTCATACATGTTGTCTAACTGTTTAATTTCGTGTGGAGTTTGTGCAGGTCCAACTATTAACTCAACAACATCAACCTCTACTACTCAACCAAACACAACAACAACAGCAATGACACCCACAACTACCACGGCTGAGACTTCCACTGCATCTACGACTACCAGAAATATCACTGCCATACCGACAACAACAGCGACAACTACCACGACTACCAGACCGTGTATGGATGCGGATGATGGCTGTCCTGTATGGGCGCGAACTGGACAGTGTGAATTGAACCCTGAGTACATGATGAACAACTGTTTGATATCGTGTGGAGTTTGTGCAGGCCCCAGCTTAAACACAACCACCACTACCACCAACATGTCAACAGATGCTACAACCACTGCGAGACCAGCAACAACTACAACTACAACATCCACGACAACAACAACTACCCGTGCATGCGCCGATGGAAATGAGGACTGCGCCGTGTGGGCGAGAACTGGGCAGTGCGAGCTTAATCCTTCGTACATGTTGGAGAACTGTTTGATTTCATGTGGGGTTTGTGTGGTTGAAAGTAATGATACAACTACCACTATCCCGCAATCCACCTCTGCTGCTGCAGGTGAGAATTCAATAGGGTTTGGGTACCCTGCTATGCACATACATAACATGGTTCCCACCTGTGTTGAATTTAACAAACCTGTTTCAACAGGTTGACTGCTATTTGCGATAATAAAAGTGCACCACGGCCTTTATTATTTGTAATTAGTTCTTATGCAAAATGCACCAGAGGTTTGGTGCAATTTCTCGTCACTCTCGACACTACAGCTCAAAACGCAAGGAACGGACTACTTACTCTTGTGTACATGCAAGGAGTCACTTGGGGAACAGATTAGGCTGAACTAAGAAGAATTTCATGTGACTAACCTGATCTGTTGCACGTAGAAATTTTGACATATGAAATCTGTGTACATAGCCATGCAAAATCTAACCACAACGTAGTCATACCTGCACCGCTATTACTTACGTCTTCATACTAATGGGGCCTTTCATAGTGTCACAATAAGTTACCAGTATCAAAGCACCAAGGACGATAATAAACAGGCACCTAATGTAAGTGTTAATTTATGTAGGTATGTGGTTCGAACAGAACTGGAATGAACAAAAATAAATTCTTACATTTTGTCCCTGTGTGACAAACTACCATTTGTATCAAATCCAGTTCTTGTTTGACTAAATTGTTGTTCTTTTGCGGCCCGCCATATTAACTTGAAGAAAGCAATAGTTTTAAGTAAGATATGAACATGTAAAATGTTGATTCTTCCAAATGGCAAACGAATTAGTGACATTTTAATAATTATGATATTTTTTTAAAAATTAATTATTTTGATTCTTCCAAATGGCAATCGAATTAGTGACATTTTAATAATTATGATATTTTTTTAAAAATTAATTATTTTGGTTAAGTACATGTAGTTGGTTTACGTTTTAAGCTTTCACTATGATCATTGTTTCTTAGATTTCTTTCACTTAATGGTTTGTTGTTGCATGTTTTGTGCTTATAGCAGAGACAGATGGTGTCACCCCTACCACATCCGCATCCACCTCTACCGCTTCCTCAAGCACCACCCCTACCACATCCGCATCCACCTCTATCGCTTCCTCAACCACCACCAGTCCCATTACCACCCAGCCACCCACCACAACCACCACCACTGCAACAACTACACCCACTACAACACCGCAAACCGCAACTGTGTGCGCAGACAAAGGTGATCTGTGCCCAGTATGGGCGAGATTTGGAGAATGTGAGAATAACCCTTCATACATGAATGGCAGTTGTCCTTTGGCGTGTGGTATATGCTCGCTTCCAACAACTCCAACCCAGTTTCCACCCACCACCTCAAATGCTACTCAGTCCACCTCTGCCACCATGTCGCCAACCACAAGTACCACAAGTACGACTACTCCTGTACCAACTACCAGTACCACGGCGACAACCACCACAACGACAATACCTTGCGTAGATATGAATGACCAGTGTTCAATTTGGGCCCAAACTGGTCAGTGCGAATTGAACCCAGAGTACATGTTAGGGAACTGTTTGATTTCGTGCGGAGTGTGTGCTGGTCCGACGCTCAATACAACTACATCCACAACCACAAGCACGACAGCCAAACCAACTACAACCAGTACTACTACTTTGCCACCCACCACAACCCCCACAACTACTACTCGTTTACCCACCACAAGGGAATGTATCGATTCAAATTTTCAGTGTCCAAGTTGGGCCAGAACAGGTCAATGCGATAAAAACCCAGAGTACATGTTGGCAAACTGTTTGGTTTCATGTGGCGTTTGTGGCAGCACAACTAGCGCCACAACACAACCGTTAACTAGCAGTACTGCTTCCAGTACCTCTAGTACCACCAGTACCGCAACTCCAACAAGCAGTACTACATTGAAAACAACTCAATATGAGGCTACGACTAGAGAATGTTTTGATTTAAATCAGCTCTGTCCAGTTTGGGCTAGATTTGGGGAATGCCAGAGAAATATACATTTCATGAAAATTAATTGTTTAGTATCATGTGGCTTCTGTGGCGGTACAACGGTTACCAGCACTACGGCAAGTAGCACAATTAGTACAACTCAATCGACAACTAGCACTGGTACCACCCAAACCAGAACGACTTTGCCACGAACTACCATAACACCTGAAACCACCCAAGTGACAATGCCCACTACGCTTCCCAGCACAAGTATTCCAACGAATCTACCACCATCACCACCAACCACCCAAGTGACAATGCCCACTACGCTTCCCAGCACAAGTATTCCAACGACTCTACCACCATCACCACCACCAACCACCCGACCTACACTACCGCAAACCACAACTCCAACTACAATACCACCAGCCACCACACCAAGAACACCAACAGCCACGACACCCACAACGCCATCACCAACTCCTACACCTACCACGTCTCCCACAACAGTACCACCTACTACTCTTACTTCATCCAGACCAACTTCTCAAGCACCTACTACATCCACTAGTGAGCGAACCACTCCAACTTCAGCGCCGTCCACTACAACCCCAACTTCGCTACCAACTACCACTCCAACTGCCACTCCTACGCCAACTACTCCTACGCCAACTACTCCTACCTCTACCACTCCCACTCCCATCCAACTGCCTACCACGCCTACAACTCTCAAACCTCCTGCTACACCTCCACCCAGACCCCCACCTACCGCACCTAGCTTGCCTCCTCTTCCACCTTCCACTCCTCCACCACCTGTCACCACCAGGGTTCGTACCACGGTGACGACTACACCCTCAGGTAAGTCAGTATACACTCTTGTCTGAAGGATAATCACGATGTTGATGAAAAATTGCTTCAGAAATTTGTTTGCAACAAGAAAAGTGATTTTTGTAATTGTATGGAATCCAACCGAGTTAGGGATGTGAACACTATAACACTTTTTGAATTACTGGTCAGAAGTAGCAGGATTTTTTCAAATTTAAGATTTTACTGTTCACCTATCCATACCTTTCATTTGAATTAAAACGACCCCTGTGTGTTGTAAGTGTGATTTTTTAATCGATATTAAGTTTAATGGTGCATGTGGGATAATTTTTTTTAAAAAAAGAATGAATTTCAGCATTCAGAATGCGTACACGTATTGTCATAATGGATGTAACCTGAAATTATGCACATTTATCTATTGTCAGTTCGCACAAATTTTCAGGTCCTCCGCCGGTGTTTGTTACATGTCCAAACGACAGAAGAGTGTACACTGACGGCGAGAGTGAAGAGGCGAGTAGCGTTTTGACCATCCAATATTGACTATAATTCCTTTAGATAACTCTCAAGTTTTGACTACTTCTTGATGTGTGCCAAGTTATTTCTAAACCAATTACAAGGTAAGAAAATCATCCTGCGTGAAAACGCAAGAAGCGTACCGTCCGCGGTGTAACCATTCCAGGGGAGGGGATCCCTATGCTTTCTTTGGGGGGGGGGGTAGCCCTGTCCTGTCCAGGGGGTTACCCCTATCCTGTCTGGGGGTGTACCCCTATCCTTTCCAGGGGTGCCACCCGGAAGGATACTGGGACAAGAGACTAGGGTACCTCCCTGTGGACAGTCAGACATACGGGCGGTAAATATGAATTGACGTCATGTCTATGTTGAACGATTTAACAAACTAATGACCGTACCTTCAGGTGTGGTGGCTAGACCCCATAGCGCAAGGATACGACGGCACAGAGGTCTCAAGACTTCAGGTGACGCACCAGCCAGGCTCAAGTTTCAATGTGGGGAATACGAAGGTTGTGTACACTGCTACGGATAAGTACGGCGTCCAGGGGCAGTGTTCCTTCAACATCACTGTACTGGTGCAAGGTACACAACATTATGATAGCGATTCCGTGTTCCTAGAACAAAAAGTAACCAAACACGAAATATTAAAATTAATATGACAAAGTTTTCGTTGTGCAAATATCATTTTCGTACATTGCGATTAACTAGTTTCGAATTTAATGAAAATAGCAAATTGATCAATGTAGTTGAAGTTAAGGCTACTAGAGCGTCCGTAGGATTTACTCAAGAAATCTTTATTTGCATTTCCCTTTTACCTTTTTACCCCAAATTTCGTTTTTTTCGTATTGACTATTTACAGAGTAGTCCCAACGTATTGTTTTTGTCAATGCCTCTCGAGCACACCCGTTACATCGCGGTATCTTAAATGCAGTTAGTTGAAACCAGTCACGTTTAGTTCAAGTCGGTTTTATTTAGCCTTGATAATTAAATGTACCTATTATCTTTTTATTTTAGACCGTAAGTATACTGAAGAATATTTTACATTTTCTTACTTTTTTGGAAGATAGAGATTGTACCGAAAGGCTGATACCCTTATTGTAAAACTTTTTAGTTTCCTTTTTTTCTTGTAGCACCAAGCAATTACCTTATTGCGCCTCAATTATCTGGAATTAGTTTTATCTGTTTTGAGTTGTTGCTTAGTTACTTAAGTTTGGTGTGGTGTTTGCATGGAACTAAGTGAACGGTGAATGTTATGAATGTAAAAATATTAAAAGCATAATTCAGTGCTCTTAAAGAATGAAATACCACCAGAATTGTTAAAAAGTGAACTGTTTAGAGCAGCAAAAATGAACAGACCAAACGAATCCCAATTTTGTTACAGAAGTTTGTCAAAAACTGACACTGATTTATTTTCTTCTAAACTTCAGCTTTTCAGTGTGAGGGGATCCCCAACCCACTGTTCGGTGAAATGCATTGCGAACAGATTAACTTTATTTGGCGCTGTAGCGCGGAGTGTAACGTTGGGTACGTGATAAACCAGCAGTACAACAGACAACACGCGTGCAGGTCTGGAGGATGGGACCCTCCGTTCCCTCAGGCCTTCGACAACATGATCTGTGTCCGTAAGTACTCGACCAGAACACTGTTTGTTTTGTCTCCATGGCGATAAGAGTTACTAAAGTTTGCAACACAACACTGAACAGGAATGATTTCGATTGTAATGGAAAAGGTTTGAGCATAAACACTGCACACTTAAATAAGGAACTTTTTGTAGCACTTCTTATCCCAGTTTCTGATCCTCAGATAATATTTGTTTCATTTTTCGTTCAAGGTCCTCAAGCTTACGAGACGGTAATAAAGGTTAAGATTGAGTTCAACGGAACTTGTGAAGCTGACAATTCACAGTTTGAAAATAGATTTATTCAAAACTTGCTGGAAAAACTGAAGCAATTCCCAGTGTGTGGTGACGAGGTAATATATGATCATTTCAGTTTCTCTGTAATTAGAAAATGTAACAAAAGAAAAAGCTACCTTTGTAAAATGAAAAAATGGACCGGATTGAAAAGGAATTTACTGATATTTTGCGTTTTTCTCATGCCCAGGGTGGTCAAAATTACGGAATGTGTGCTTCGAAGAATTATGACCTAGTGTGTCAGACAGCAGAAATAAGAAGAAAGCGACAAACAAGTGTCATGACCATCATTATAAAAACCATAAAACCAACGTAAGATTCTTACGTTTTAGCAGTAAAAAAAAATCAACATTGACAATTTTTCTAATCCAAGAAAGTCCCTCCTGCGTGAACGCCCCCCCCCCGCGTAGCAAGTGCTCACTCTACTGTCCTATCCCAGGGGTTGGGCGGGAAGGTACCCCATCCTGGCTGGGGGGGGGGTACCCCAACCTTGGATGGAGGGTACCCCAGGGCACCCCTGTCCTGACCTGGCTGGGGGTACCCCAACCTTAGATGGGAGGGTATCCCAGGATGCCCCTCACTCCGTCTTGACCTGGGTACCCCCCCCCTGCCTGGGACTGGGGTAACCCCCCCCCAGAAAGGGCATGGGACCAGTGGACATATTATGGGAGGAAATGGGGTACCCCTGAAAGCGGCTAGAATCCCAAAGTTGCGTAGCACGTAGTAATCATGTAAATACTGTGGTATGTAATCAGTAGA